>JAEVFF010000128.1:240733-438361 GCA_018901945.1 Pugionium dolabratum
TCAAAGTCTGAACCAACTCTCCATCTTCAACCCGATCAACCAGACTCTTGCCTCTGTTAGAGCTTGTATCTGAACCACTGGTTTCCAGATTGTTTGCATCAGCATAGCTCTCTTTCAACTGTTCAAGTATTTCCATTTCCTCATTCACGCCTCGCTTTGTCACCACACCTTCCACTCGGACGTCAGAATTCTCCAAAGTCTCTTTACTCTGCTGCTTCCCAGATGAATTCCCACCTTGAATATCCTAGAACAAACATAACAATTTAATTAGAAAAAAAGACTCGTCTTTCACAGAAATTACCATGTGGTCGACAGGAGTAAATCGTTGTTACAGTTACTTGTAGCAGTATATAACTAAACAAATAATCCTTAAGAGGAGCAAGAATTGTAACAACCATGTACAAGAGAGCAACGAGCTTTTCACCTGGGCCTGAGTCTGAGCCTGGGCCTGAGCCTGGGCCTGAGCCTGGGCCTGAGCCTGGGCCTGAGCCTGGGCCTGAGCCTGGGCCTGAGCCTGGGCCTGAGCCTGGGTCTGAGCCTGGGTCTGAGCCTGGGTCTGAGCCTGAGTCTGAGCCTGAGCTTGAGCTTGAGCCTGAGCCTGAACTTGAGCCTGAGCCTGAGCCTGAGCCTGAGCCTGAGCCTGAGCCTGAGCTTGAGCCTGAGCTTGAGCCTGAGCCTGAGCTTGAGCCTGACTTTCCTCAAACTCAGCACGGATTAGTGGTTGCAACTGGTCGCAGAACACCCTGCAGAAGAAAATATCCCAAAAAATATATAGCAATGGCTATGCAAAACAGCATGGTTCGAGCACTATAAAAGGTCCCTTAATATTGTCATAGGTGAAATGTACAATGACTGAGAGTTTATGTCACCTCAAAAGCATGAAATCTTCCTCATTGAGGGCATTAGGGATCAAGGATTCTGCATGACGCAAAAGAGAACCTGCCAATACAAATATCCATCATAATGAAATCAACAAAACATGTGTAATAAGAAATAACAAATTTCTCGGGATAAAGATACACACATAGGTTTCTGCAAACGCCAGCGCCTCTCTGTTCCACTGGGGTATATGAAGAGACTGGTAACAGATTAACCAATATGCTTGAAGGATCCTTTCGTAATCCACGCATAAAATTCTGAATGAAACGGTTCCTTTCCTGTTCTGCGTGTTGTAACAGCAAATACACATAGTAAGAAACAAAATTATGGCACACAAAATAATACAGGAAACTAAAGAAAGTGGTGACAGAACATGAAAGAACACCTTGGCATAGGTTGGGGACGAAGCAGTGAAGATTCGCAATCATTTTAATAAGTAAGGATGTTCTTTGATGTGCGTATGAAGACATGGTGAGGTTATTTTGAAAATTAAGCTTCAATTGAGGTGTGACCAAGCGATTAACAGTTAAACCTACACTTAAAACCCATCCAGCTGAAGTAAACAAATCGTAATCCAGTGTCGCATCATCCTCCCTTGAAGAAAGATCAGACGAGCACAACATTGACAAAAAATCTCCATGAGAAAGACAAAATACCGCGCTGAGAACCATACTCTGTAAATAAGATTTAACATCCATCACACATCAAATCACAGAAATTTTGAGTCTGCAATTACATATAATGAGAGCAATGAGGTTCGTAGATTGTATCCTGGATAGAGAATCATATGTGCAAAAACAATAAATAAGGCTAGAGAATCTTGCAGAAGCAGGAGTGTAATTTAGTACTTACAAAATGTTCGGTGAAAAAAGGTCGAAAATTTGAGTCATCTGTGAGCACGTCAGCCAAGCGCATCGCGTTAAGTAGCACAAAACCCATTGGATAGTCAGGAGACGCACTAGACTTGGAAGCTTTAGAAAGGCCACGCCTCAATAACCTAAGAACCTAGATTACAGATAGCATCAGTAAATAGGTCTACACTAACTTCACAAACATAACTTTATGCCAGTAGGAAACTGTAGGTTTAGAATCTAGAGTAGAGCTAATATCACTAAACGAGTGAGGCCTGATCTATGACTAGTTAGATGTTACAAGGTACGGAAACCCGCAAAATTGCCAATTTGTTTCAAGTCCATAAGTGGCAGGACCTTACAAATCAAGAAGGAAATCATCCTATCAATTTTAGAGCAGCTATCACTATTAGGACAAACCTCTGAAGCAATACTTTCGGCTAAATGCAAGTTTCCTGCACTTGCAACCTCGTCAAGGAATGAGACACTTTCCGCCTCAAATAAATGCTTCAACTGCAGGAACACAAACTTTGGTATGAGTTACAGAGAATAAATAGCAAAACACTATGCTAAGTTTTAATAGACTTACAATTGAAAGGGCTTTTGCTTTCATTCTAGATATGGAAGCTATTATTACGGCTGCTCCAACAAACTCAGGTGTAACAGTTAGTGATAGAATGGATTGAGCCAGCATAATAACACCACCCTTTCCACATAGCTCCTGAAAGAATACCAGAAAACCTAATATTGAGATTCGTTATCCACAACATTATCAATTTATGATAACGAGTTAATGACACCTTGTAAAAGTGTCAAGAGAATAATTAATCTAAAATACTAAAACTTATCCATCTCAAGATTTAAGAACCAAGCATTAAAAAAACCTTGTTTTTAGCGAGGCGGTCTCTAAACAGTTTGTGCTGGCATAGAGAATGAAGGAACTGCAAAGCAGCTTCAGCTTGCTGGCAGTGGATGCTAACCGCCCCTACAAAATTTGTGCCTAACTTTTTCGGTGGGTCAGTTCGTCGATAGAGCAACTTAGCTCTTAAAGATCTCACAACATTGTGAACCGCTCCAAAAGCACTGTCTATAAATATATCAACCTAGATGAGAAATATAAGAATTAGAAGATCAATGAATCCCAAAGCAGCAGAACACAAGATCTCTAAGCATAAGCATAATTTTATTAACTTTCGAATATTGTAATTTTCAAGCACAACATGTTACTACCATACCCTAGGGTGGACAAGCAAGACTTGAACAAGATCTTGGTAGCTAGGAGAGATAAAGCCGTGCAACAGGTAAAGACAAGAAGCCACCAATGTGGCATCTATCAATGATTCATTATCTGAAATGCAGCTTTCCTGGAGACAAGCAACATATATGAATCACAACTTGAAAGAGAAAAATGATAAGACAAAAAGAGGAAATTTTCGGAAAAGAACCTTTCTATTACCGCCAAGAACTATTATCGTAAGAATCACCAGATCAAGCATCTGTCCTGATAATTTCACATCATCAAGCAAAACCTATCACAGCATGCAAAAGAACAAACATACATTTTCCTAATTACTTCCACGGAGACATAAAGTCCAATTCGTAAACACATATAGAGATGGAACCTGCTCGAGCTTAGGGTGACGAGATGTTAAATCGCACAACGTATGCAACAGTCTGATCCCACGCAATATATATTGAAACTTATCATCTCTATCAGGAGTCATAAGCATTGCTATGAGGTGCAGAGGTAACATTCCTACCATTTTCTCTACATTAATCTGAAAGAGCTCAAAATCAGTACTTTACCAAACAAAACGGAGAGAAAATTTTAAAAGGCAAATAATGAAGTTATGGCACCTTTTGTGGTGGTATCTCTTCTCCAGAGTTATAGCAAATACAGAAATCTTCATCATCTTTAAGCAGCTTATGAATCTCCAGAGAGTTTCGCCAATGCAAACCCTTCACAGCTGCTATCAAATGTTTAGGCTGTAACAACCCAATCATGTTACTTATATACAACAGTAACTGAAGCTAAATCTCCGGTGAAAAATAACGTTGCGGAGCAATCAGCAAACTAGAATTTTGTGTCGCAGTGATTTCTGTCGTTGGATTATGGCAGAGAAGGAGATGAGAATTTAGAATAAATGGGGAAGAAGAAGAAGAAGAAGAAGAATAAGAGAGGATAATGGAGATGCGGAAGCAGAAATTACTTCAGGATATAGTAGCATAACAGTAAATATGTAAAAACAGGGATGTTTATTTCTAGATACAACGACACTGAGTCTGTGTCTCTCTCTCTCTCTCTGCCACAGACGCAACGAGCTTATCAGATAAATTTGGCCCCAGCAACAGTTTCAAACCCTAACATTTTTCTCCAAAACTCGAAACGATGAAGACAATCACGTGAGAAAACACGTGACTTTTTAATCAAAGTCACTTAATAAAAGCCCAACGCAACTCTTTCTTTTTTATATTAAGCCCAAATTAATTTATAATTTACCTTAGCTTACTAAAAATAGAATAATACCTTAAAATAATATCTTTTTAAAATTTTTCTTCCAAATCTAACATCATAAAATTAAATTCCTAAAAATAGCATAAATATTTATGTAAAAATACTTATTTATTCTAAATAAATTATACATAAACTTAAAATTTTGTATTTAAATTCATTATTTCCAATTTAGGGTTTAATTTTTTCTATTAAAATATAGTTTTAATATATTTTAATCTTAAATTTGTACTATTATTGGAAATTTAAACTAATGATGCTATTTTTGGAACAAAAGCTTAGAAATGTGTTATTTTAGACATTTGTCCTATTAAATAGGGTAAATATTTAAAATATCACATTTCTAATTTTTTTTCAAAAATAATATCATTAGTTTAAATTTTTAATAATACCATAAATTAAATATTAAAATACATTAAAACTATATTTTAATAAAAAAAATTAAATCATAAATTAGAAAAAATAAACCCAAATATAATAATTTAAATTTATGTATAATTTATTTTTACATAAATATTTTTGGTATTTTTGGTAGTTTAATTTTATGATGATATATTTGGAAAAAAATTTTAAAAAATATTATTTTATGGTATTACTCTATTAAATAACTATTTTAATTAAAACAAATGTAGTAAAAAAATCAATAGATCCATAAATGAACCAAATACAAAGAGTGGCATTATTGTAGATTTACTACCTTTTCTCAGGGTAAAACGTGAATCCAATAAAAGCCAACATTAGCTAAAACCCAATAGAGGGAGAGAAATTTGAAATGAGTGGCCGTTGGCTTTGAAATCCAACCAAAAAGACAAAATTCAAAACTAAAACTAAAATATAATACTAAATCAGATAAAAAAAGAAACTTTTTCGAGAACTTCAAAATCAAAAACTCACTCTTTCTATTCCAAAGAGAGAGAGAAGAAGAAGAAGAAGCAGCACAAAGTCCAGATTATTCGAGCGATCTTTGTCTCTACTTCCTCTGTCTCTTCTTCTGTGGGTAATTTCTTTGAGCAATGACGGGCCTTGTTATGGTGACTAAAGGTGTAGGTTGTGGAGGAGGGAAAGCAGGGAGGGGAAAATCAGCTGTAGAGGAAGAAGAGTTTGAGCAGAATCAGCAACTGTCTCTTGTGGAGTTTCTTTTGACGGCACTGCGGAAGTCGGTGGTCTCTTGCCGTGTGGATAACCGACAAGACGACGGCGGAGTTGGAGGGATTTCCTCCGCCGTTCATCACATGGAGATCGGATGGCCAACTAACGTTCGACACATCACTCATGTGACATTCGATCGATTCCATGGCTTTCTTGGTCTTCCACACGAGCTTCAGGTCGAGATCCCATGTCGAGTCCCCAGTGCAAGGTAACTGTTGGATTGATACTTTAAATCTATAGGGTAATCAAGGCTGCATAAAATGCTCTACAATCTGAATCTGCAGTTGCAGAGTTTGTTATAATTTGCTGGTGTAGTTAGATTCTTAATAAATGGTTCTTAATTGGATATGAAGGTCACTATCAGCCCAATCTACATTTCTCTGGCTATTATCATTTAAAAGTTTCAACATTCTAAAAGCTTTAGATTCTCTGATAAATGCAGTGTGAGCGTGTTTGGTGTCTCGGCGGAATCAATGCAGTGTTCTTATGACGAGAAAGGAAACAGTGTCCCAACTATTCTCTTACTAATGCAGCAAAGGCTATATTCACAAAAAGGTCTCAAGGTAATGAAAATGGAAGTTGTATTAAGATTTTTAAGAGCAGTTTTATTGATTGATTGATATCTACACTTGTTTTTGTTGTTGTTTCGATAAATAAATAAATAGGCCGAAGGAATTTTCAGGATAAACCCTGAGAACAGCCAAGAGGAACATGTAAGAGACCAACTAAACAGAGGTATAGTTCCTGAGAACATTGATGTACATTGCTTGGCTGGTCTTATAAAAGCTTGGTTTAGAGAGCTACCTTGTGGAGTCCTGGACGGTCTTTCTCCTGAGGAAGTTCTTAACTGCAACACCGAGGAAGAATCTGTTGAACTCATAAAGCAGCTCAAGCCAACTGAGTCTGCTTTGCTCAATTGGGCTGTTGATCTTATGGCTGATGTTGTTGAAGAAGAAGATTCCAACAAAATGAATGCAAGGAATATAGCCATGGTGTTTGCTCCTAATATGACTCAGGTGAAACAAACATAACCTTGCTATTTTTGATATCACGTAGAGGTTTTAGAATCACTGAAGTTACTGATTCTTGTTTTTTCCTTTTTCCCAATCTCTAACTTTAGATGACAGATCCATTAACGGCTCTTATGCATGCTGTTCAAGTGATGAACTTGCTTAAGACTCTCATCACAAAAACATTAGCTGAACGTGAAGAAACCGCTACCAGATCAGACGGATATTCTCCATCACGCTCTTATAATTCCCAAACTGATTCTGATTCTGACAATGCACAAGACATGGAAGTCAGCTGTGGATCACAAGGCACAGATTCAGAATGCGGTGAAGAAGAAGAAAAGCCACAAGAACATCTCGGCCGCCGCTCTACCCACCAAGATGAAAACGATATTGGATCATTAAGCTCGATAGAGAAATGCTTCTTGAGTCAACTCAACAACAATGCTAGAGTTTCAGACACTAGTATATCTGAAGACTGGAGCCCTAGATGCTCTCCTGTAGTAACATTCCCTGACAAAGAAAACAACACTTTCAGCTCAATCACAAGCGACTAAGATGAAGCAATGATGGTATAATTCTAGCCTGATCTGCATTTACCACAGTATCCGATAACCATCACATTTGTTTGTAGCTTTCTTTTTTCTGCTTAGTCCGCTGGGAGGAAGAAAACTGGTTGTCTGTAAATCAACACAGAGATTATTGTCCAATTTGCTAGAGTTTTTAGGGATTGTCGGTGAGATGTCTGATTAGAGTTCAACAAGGGCTGAACCTGTCTGTTGGTTGTTGTTGTAGCCCCTCTTTATGTTTGTGTTTGTCTGTTTGACTTTGTAGCAAGATAATATTTTTTCTTTGAATTGAAAACACTGAATCCTTCTTCTACAGAACAACACCAGATCATCATCCAAAGGAAAGAGAAAAATTCAATGAATTTAATGTTAATAAATCATAAAATGTCTACATGAATTTCAATGGTACACACAAATTACAAATTGTTATTTGCAGAAACTAAAGAAAAAGAAGAAAAGATGATCCATTTGCAGAGGAAGTTACAGCTTTCGAGTTAATGGGAAATTCTGACCCATAAGAGATTTGAATTTATACACAGATGCATCCATTCAAGATCGGTCCAAATCTTGAACCGGGTCAAACCCATTAATAACCCGTCATTTTTTTCTGTCATGAATTTTTTGGTTGAAAGAGAGAATGAAGGTTCAGAATTTTAGGAGTTTAAGGAAGGTTTACTGCTATGTTGGCCATTGTTATTCTCTCTCTTGAGCTGAACCTTCAATTTCTTACCGCCTAAATGGCGACCGTTCATCATGTTAATAGCGTTCTGTGCGGCAGCCTGTGAGTCATAACTAACGAAACCTGCAACAACAACAACAAAAAACAGAAAAGATGCATTGTTTATACCTATGCAATGACCAATCTTGATTCTTGAGTAGCAAAAACAATCAGAAAAAAAGAGAGCTTACCAAAACATTTGCTTACACCAGTGGCCTTGTCTACAAAAACCTTTGCGCTCAGAACAATACCAAAAGGTTGAAATGCAACCGCAAGTTCTTGATCCCCAAATTCCCGAGGTATGTTATAGATGAACAGGTTCGCACCTTCTGGACCTGAAGAACCAAAATAGCGTTTCAGGTCTAGAGGAATGGGAGAAGAAAATACTTGGATTTTTAAGACTAACCTTCGGTTTGAACCACAGAACTCAGACCAATTCCTAAAGGTGTTGAATCGACGCTGTTGGCGATGCCAGGTGATATGGATCCAGGAGAACTACTTAGAGGACGAGGACTAATAATTCCTCTAGGATAAGCCAATGGATAAGGAAGACCACGTACAGCGGGATAACCCGAGCCCATGTAATTTGAGGGAGGCATAGGAAAGTTTCTACGGGACAAACGAGGTGGCACAGATTCAGACGAGGTTCCTTGCAGCCCGTTGTTATTATTACCTTGATTTGGTTGTCCAATCACATTGGGAAATGCAGCTTGGTTCATAATTGGTGGTAGCATGTAACCATAATTTCCAGGAGCCTGCTATGGAAAATAGAAACGAGATTAGTTTGTTAATCACAAGATGGATGATGACAAATCCTGTATAGCTTGAACAACAACAGCATTAGGCTTTTGCATACATGGTAACCATATCCATTATATGGCAGAGCGTAATTCATGGGTAATCGGGCAATGTGAGATTGAGCCTTTTGAAGTCTTCTTGTGTGTCTTTCTCGTTCTGTGTCTGCCCATTTAACAACTAAAGGAACAGTCGAACCCTAAGAAGAAACAAAAGAGAAAATGATTATATATTGTCACACTAGCAAAAGGAAGTTTCCAAACTAGAAAAAGCAATCACCTCCATTTTATGTTTTCCATTGATGGATTCCATGGCAGAAACAGCTTGTTCTTTCGTCTCGTATTTAAGAAAAGCACATCCTAAACAAAAAAAAACAAAGTCAAAACTTGGTAAAATGAAATGGTCACAATAGCCATAAAAAAGATATGGATTCTTAACCTTTGCTTGTTTGTTGAGCACCTCTTAGAATTTGTAAATCCTTTATGGTCCCGTACTTGGAGAATAACGACAGAAGTTCAGCTTCAGAGACGTTCTTAGGAAGCATACCAACGAAAAGCTTATGCTCTGGATTGCAGAATACAATGTATCCATCAGTTGATAACACAACAAAATCAGAGGATAAAAATAGAGACTATAACAACGCATCATCGCCTTACCTAGCCTTTCTAATTCACCATCTGCATACTTTACTTGCAGTAGACTAGATGCCTGAGAAACCAGAAAAGAAAAGAGTTAATTAGAGAGCAATAAATATGTACATTACAAAGAATACAAACAGAAGTCAACTATTACATATTTTGTCCACGAATGCTTTTCACTCGTAGCTCATGATTGTCCAACATCAATAACAACGTTCACGATCTCATTCTAGCAATTTCCTAGTTTTATCTTCGATTGCAGTTTCTTGGGTTTAAAGAAATCATTTTCAAATCAATGGCATATGATTCCAACAAATTGACTCGCTCAAATCGAAAGATTCGATTCTGATTCAGGCAAAGAAAATTGATGTGCACCTAAATAGAAAGAAAATGAATCGTGCGAAACAAGAATAAAAATCACAAATTTCCTATTCTGGAATAATCAGAAACCAAAAGAAGTACAATGTCGTTCGAAAAAGGGTACCAATACGAAATCATTAGAAGGAAAAAGAACAAATCTCGAGATTCTAACATTAAATAGAAACTACATAACATCAATCAAATTCAAGCATATGAAAAGGAAAAGCAAAAGAAAGAGTTCCAAATCAAAACTCACGCCAGGCAATGTTTTCTTGTTATGGCAAGCATTGACCAACTTATCTGCTTCCTCTCTCGATGGACATAGCAGAAAACAACATCCTGAATCGGGAGAAAACAAAAATTAGGGTTTCGAAGTTCAGATAAATTTCGACGGATCACACAAATCAGACACCGCATTTTCGAAAAAAACCTTCCAAAATCGAAAAATCCCAAAATCGGAGAAAGTGGAAGAAAGAGAAACAGAGGATGAGGCGAGAAGAAGAAGAAACCTCGAGAGGCGCGTGTAATCTTGTCCCTGATGATATTAACCTCATTAACGACAGCGAACTCCTGAAACAATGGAAGAAGTTGAGATTCCAACATATGTTTCGGGATTTGTCCGACGAAAAGCTTAACGCTTTCTTCTTCTTCTTCTTCTTCAATTTTCTCCCTATTCTCCTCTTTCCCTTCCGCCATTGTTGTCTCCGTCTCTTCCTCGTTCTCAATCTCTCTCTATTTTTTTTGTCAAAATGGTCGTAGCACTCTCTTGTCTTCGTCGTCTTCTCCTTCTCTCCTCTGAATTGTTTCTCTCTCCACAATTTTTATTTCTTCTAAATTTTATTTATTAAAAGGAAGAAAAACAAATACGAAGGAAGAGGAAGAAAATGGTGGAAATTTGAGAAGTTGGAAATCAAATTAAATACTGACGATAATCGCCCTTTCTGTTATTACTAATTTACGGTATTGCCATTACAGCTGTACAAAGAGGAAGACGGAAGTTTTAAGATGAGAGGGAACACTTTGGATTTGTTTTGTCTCTTAACAAATTCAAAATTACCAAAATGCCCTTCCCTTTTTACCCGCGTCGGATTCTGTTTCTTTTTGTCTCTCAGTTTATAATTAAAAGCAGAGAAGCTGTCAGTTTAAAAAAATATATAATTAGGCTGAGATTTCGAAACCTCTGCTTCGATGATTGAAAACTAAAAATAAAGGTGTTGAGACTTTTTTAAAACTATAATCTATTCATTACAGATTAACATAATTTAGGTATATATTCTGAATGAGTTCTTTTGTGTTTTTAGGTATCGAAATAAGAAAATCTACAATTCAGTACGAAAACAGGAAAACTTTGAGTGTTTGACCTTAAAAACGGAAGGACACTACGACTCTTCTATGCTCCGCCGTCAGTTTTCCTGTCACTTGAAAATTCATTTAATGTTCCAATATGAAGAGAAGTCATTGGAAATACAACGGTTTACTTCCGTCAATTATACGAATTTATGTGAATAAACCTATTTTCAGTCATATTTTTTGGGTCTTTCATAAGTTACATAAACTATATTTTTCTTCCGTAAACTACATAAATTTTATAAATTATTCTAATTACAGAAATTTTGTTAATGTTTACACGTTAAAATATTACTAAATCTTATTTTACTTCTAAAATTTGGTTTTAATTTCAAAATAAATCCAAATTAAAACTATATTTTTGAATTAGAACCAGATTTAGTAGCTATTTAACGTGTAAACATTAATAGAATTTCTGAAATTAGAATAATTTATAAAATTTATGTAATTTATGAAAGAAAAATACAGTTTATATAGTTACAAAAAGATCCAAAAAATACGTATAGAAATAAGTTTAGTCGCATAAGTTTGTGTAGTTGACCGAAGTAAACCCAAAATACAAATACTTACTTTTTTCTTCATCGCCAAAACCTTCATAAATTCTTTTAAAAATGTCTAATAAATACATATTTTGTGTCAACTAAAATAATGAAAGAGGAGCACAATCGAAAGGTCACTGTCTTAGGGTAAAATGGTCAGAAAAAGTATAATGGCAAAACCGTAGATAAATCGTAAACTTAGGGGGCAAAAAGTAAGCATGACAGACTGTCCCGCCAACGCGACCAAAAAAACAAAGACTCAAGCAGCTTCCAACTTGGTCCTTTCTCCTTGCCACAAAATTAATTTCTTCTATTTCTCTAACTATTAGACCCCTGAATTTATTCGTACTATACATTTTAGCCCTACAAGTTTTTAATGTGTCTTGTTGTATAGTTTAATTCTAACAAAAAAAAAACCAGACGGTCTTGTCGACAACCAACTTCCACCATAACTAATCTAATTATTTTATTTGGATTAATTAGTTAATATACAACTTTTGTAAATTCTTTGTGATGGAGAAGAGTGACACACACCACATTGTTATATATTATATAAGTGATTTCGACATAACCACTACGTACATAATTCATTATTGGATAAACATCATTTCAATTCAATGTCTATCAAATCATATTTAGAAAAAAGGCTCAATTTACATCAAGCTTTGATCTAAAAGACAATAAGAACATATTATCAAAAAGTACTTTATTATTTGCTATTAAAAAATATAAGATCATACAAAATCTATATAGAGAATCATTTTAACAAATTAACTTTATGTTGACGTGTGATTTACAAGTGTATCACACTGATGTGTTACACTATTAGAGCATTTAAGAAAAATATTATTTAGAACATAATTTATTAGAGTATTTACGAAAATTGTCATTATACAGTATATTATATGTAAATTTCTAATATTTCGACATACAATATATTCTGTCATAAAATGTAAATATAATATAAAACAAAATATAAATTTTGAAAAATTAGTCAAACAAAATATAAAACAAAAGTTTAGTTTAATTGAATATTTATCATATATATACTTTTATCTAAAATAGATATAATTTAAATCTATTTATATAATCCAATTTTATTATCTATTTCATTTTCGTAATCAATATTAAAAAATTATTTTAAATATGAGATAAATTATATATATCTACTTTAAATTAACAAAATAAATAATTAATTATTATTTATAAATATTTTTTCCACATTGGTCAAAATCTAGTAAAATGTGATTCTGCAAAACTGTACGATTGATAATTATTGAGAAATGTATAATTCTGGATCCAGTTTAGATAAATACAAAATTAGCAAATAAATTAATTATATTGTGAGAAAAGAAAAAATCTCATCTAGTGTGAGAAAAAGAAATAAAAATGGATTAGGTGTCTACATTGTGTGAAGTCCAGCGAGTGATCTTAGCTTCTCACAGAGTATGAATGTGATCATTGTTTGTGGCCCGAGCCGTGCGAAAATCGCAAATCCTCTGTGTCAATTAAGAAGAAACAAGAAACATTTTAGTTAAGATATTAAGAATTGTATAAGTATTTTCAGAGGAACAAGAAATGGTTTTCTCTTGTTCACCCTTTGTAAAGAGCCATAGGTCCTTCTTTGCAAACAACCTGAAGTGTCATATGTAGAATATTAACGTTCAACGCAAGCAATTCTCAGTGAAAAATGTATAAAAGAAGGGATCGATTACGTACTTTATAACCACAATGAAACCCGTTTCTGTAGATTCTTTCGCTTTTGGAATCTTGTTGCAACATCAAGCGGGTTTTAATCATGTCCATGGGTGCAGTTATCAGCGTGCTTACTACACCAGCAACCACACTTGAGCTTCATTTATCAAGTGCTAGAGTAAGTCAGTGTTTGGCTGATCAATTGATTTTGTCTAAACAGTAAAAAAATGGGTAATAGTGGCTGTTAAACTTTTACCACAAATGAAGATGAAATCCTTCTTCCAAAGAAGTTCGTTTGACCAGAATCTGCAATTACAAGAAACTTTAGGAGCTGGAATGTTAGAAAGCGGCAACTTATTTAATTCATAGTTGGTTGAAAAGCAAGATAATATCAGAAAACCTATGGAAATTACTTCATGGTGCTCAAAAAGCAGAAAATAGTAGTCTTAGAATATGACCCGTTTGGTTTCGTCATATGTTGCAAGCTGTGAGGCAGTTAGTGCTGCAGCTCTAACCATAGCAGGGCCAACTCCTTTCCATAAAGCTCCTATGCCTTCTTTAGAGACTATCTCCCGCACTTCTGCAACTGGAACTGCGTTTGGATTCATCTGCAGCCTTACCTAACAGAAAGGCAAATTGATATGTGACTTAAAAAACCAAGAACGAGATCAAATAGACAGAATCCAACCAGTGCTTAAGGTTTTATCTACCTTCACAACTTCAACCGGGTTGGTTAAGGCAGTGGAAAATGCCCCAGCGAATGCGCCTGATGCTATCTTGACCAAGACATTGGTAGACCCAAATGCCCAATCAAAAGAAAACTTGGTGGGTTCATATAATCCCAATCTGAGACCTCCGTAAAGCACTGATCTAGTGAGCGCAGGAGTCAACCCCAAGTATAAAGACCTAGGCCCTTCATTCTTCATTAGTTGAAGAAGGATTCCAGTCTGAAAAAAAACATTTCAAAGAATGCAAAGTAAAGCTAATTTAACATCAAGATGTCAGTACATCTTATATTAGAACATTATTACCATTCCAATTAAAGGGCCTCTTTGGCCGACATGCTGCATCTGCAATCTTACTTTCAGTACATCTGAAAACGCAAATGACGAGGAGAACCCGTTTTAGCAGAGTAAGAACAATTGGAAAATCATTTTCTTCTGTGATATATATCTTTCTTGTTACGTTAACCAAAGATCACGATGGAAAGAAAGCTTTCATTCCTATGAGGAAACTTGAAAATCCATCACAAGTGCCACAAACCTCCACAGAAAACACCTATGTCTAGCAAGTTGCATATCAAGAACCTCTTCTATGCAATTCTTTTGCTCTTCAGAAAAGGCAATGGCAGCCATTGGAAAATCCAGATATATAATTAGAAGCACCATGTTTCACTTCTATGGTGGATCCAATACAACAACTTTGTAAAACTGGAGCTAAAGAACGCTTTTTCTCAAATCTAAACCAAAAACGCCTACATTTCCAAAATTGGATTCATACAAAATTATGAGTGAACAAGGCATCAGGAATCTAACCGAGAGGATGAGTCACGCCTGTGGCCAACGCGACGGACAATCCGCTTGTGCCAAAATGAGACACCACCAATGACAGCGGCGGAAGCAGATTCTTCTGCTTCCTCACTTCAGCATTTCCTTCAACAAGTACACATATCCCCGTCATTGTCGACAAATCACCAGATTATATGGAAACAAAAACGGAGAATGGAAATCTCGGTTCAGGCTAGAGTTAGCATTAGTCGCAAAATTCAACACTAAACAAATTGCGAGATCGATAGCATCATGGAGCAAAATTAAAAAGATCCGACTAACCTGGAATTGAAGCGACTGGCGGAGAGATATCTCCGATCATAGTTATTTTTTTCTTTGTTTAAATAATTTTCTTGGGAAATGGTCTCTGCCTTTTTTATATGTTACATCTAAAACGACGTCGATTGAAGGGAAACTTCTGTGGTTATTAATACCCGTCAGATTTAAAAAATGAATCTGGACCGTAAGATGAAAATCAATCCTTCTTATTAAAATTAGGCAAAAAAAAAGTCTTTCTGCACTTTCTTCTTCCTCTCGCTCCCGAAGTATCCGTCTCTCTCTCACTCGCAGGGTTCTTGGAATTTTCTGAACTATGCCGAGGTAAAGGGTTTCAAGATCTTCATCACTATAGTGATAGATTATTATTTAGCTCGATATTAGGTTTTGATTACTTGAAAATTTTGATTTTCCGTCAGGTATTACTGTGATTATTGCGACACTTATCTGACCCACGATTCCGTAAGTATATATCTACGTTCCTGATTGTTTCTTTACTTGCTTCGTAATCGAGAACTTGTGGTCGTTTATTCAGTTTCATTGAAATCGATATCCGGCAATGTCGGCTAGGTTTCCGATTTGGATACCATTTTAGAAGCACTAGGTTATGTAATTGATACATTGGTTGGCTTCTTGCCTTTGATTTGGCTCAGTTACTTGCTGAAGTTGATTGATTACTAGAAAGACTCATGATTTTGCGGTGAAGATTGATTTTTTTTCCTGGTGATTATAAGCTCAAGTTCCTATTTGAACTTATTTCTTTTACCATTTCACAATGAAGTGTAATATCAAAATGTTTTCGGGTTGGTTAAGAATCTATCATACTTCACGGATCGTACTGTCTTCTGTTAAAGGTCAAGTTTTATATTTTCTCTTTTTTCAGCCATCGGTGAGGAAGCAGCACAACGCAGGATACAAACACAAGGTACATGAAAGAGTCCAGAATGTTGTATATTTTTCTAAGTAGTGTACACAGGGCTATTTGTAACGTGTGTTGAGAGTTTGATAATCTTCAGGCGAATGTGAGGATATACTATCAGCAATTTGAGGAACAACAAACCCAAAGTCTGATTGATCAAAGAATCAAGGAGCATCTTGGTCAAGCTGCAGCATTTCAACAGGTTGGTGCTGCGTTTAATCAGCATATGCTCGCCAGACCTGGCCTTCCTATGATGCCACCACCTGGAAGTATGCCTATGGGTATGCGACCTCCTGTTCTACCTAGGCCGATGATGCCTGGTCAAGGTAACCTGCTTGCTGCGTCGATTTATATTAGAAATTTTTTGGTAAATAAATTTCGTAGTAATCTTTAGAAAAGAGCATAAGACTAAAGAGGAAAAAGGAGTTTAATAAAATAGAAGATCTAGTTGAAACTTGTAGTCATGAACTGTTCCATGTTGGTCAAACATTGATTAGTAGATCTCACATAGATGGCTCCACCTTATTTGCTTTCCAGGTTACATGCCTCCTCCAGGAGTACCACAAATGATGGCACCACCTGGTGCCTCTCTACCTCCACCTCCACAAAACGGTATTCTCAGGCCACCAGGAATGGCTCCAATACCAGGTCAAGGTGGTGTACCACCTCCCAATTATAATGGACTTCCTCCTCCGCCTCCATACCATACAAATCCAGCTGCTGCTCCACCAACTGGTAGCTTCAATAATCCAAACCCCAATGCTGAATCTCCTGAAAGCAATGAGTAGAACGTATGTCTGATGACTCAATTTTTCTCCTGCCAAAAATTCTCAGAGCACTTGTTTAGCACACAGTATCTTACCTTTTCTAATCCAAGTTATATTAAGAGGTTTAGAAGTAATATATGTGAAATGCATCATTTTCTGTGCTAGATTCTTATTTCCGTAGAATGTTGAAGTACAAATTGCACTAGTTTTTGGTCACGTAAACCAAACAGGTGTAGCTTATGAAAGATTTGATCAATTGGCCTCATTCATTGCTTGAACCAACCAGTAGAAGTGGACAGAAGTGATGTGCCGCTGCTGTAAATTTTGTGTTTCTTTGGTTCCTTTTGCCTGCAATCTAGAAGAGCCGATGCCTACAGCAACAGAGAAACGAATAATTGTAAGGAGATTCGCATGTGACTGGTCTATTATATTCATAGGATGGGTTTGTAGTTACACAAACTAGGATTATAATTGCTGAATTTAGTGACCCTGGGGTTGTAAAAGAACGGTTAGAAACCTGGCATATTCCAGTTTCTGAATCACGATTCCATTCAGCAGAAGCTCAGACGTGTAAATTACAGCTCCTGCATTACAAGTTCTCATGAAAGAGATTGCATCTACAAAAACGCAGAGGTGTCTTTCTTAGTAACGTCAAATTGGCAAAGAGGTTACCTTGATTCGTGAAAGGAAGACACAAATCTCGATCGTCTTCACAAGAAAGAACCAACAGATCTTCTGGAAATTTGATGCCCTCTGCAGTAATTATCTCACTTATCTCCACTACCTGACAGGGACTCATAACCATCCTGAAAATGTGCTAAGATGTCTACATAACAAAATCTCTCAGTGGAAGTGAGTAGATCTTACCTGCCCTTGAGTCAACTTCACTAAGTCAGCAATCATACCTCTGTCGGGTTTAATGTTGGGAGTGATGCAGACTTTTAACCCCTGTGCATAAATGTGACTTGCAAGATTTCAGATATTTGTGAACAAAGGGTGTTTATGAAGCTCTAAAAAAATGTCAACTGAGATAGATTGTGACCTTAAGAAGGGGATGCTGCTTCGCACAAGCCAGAGAAGTCAGCATGCAGAACCCGTGTTTTTCCTTTTTGCTATCCCTTAGGATGTAATTCTTCTCATCTATCAAACATCTTGTTTGTCCACAGCTTTCCAGCCACAGAGGTGTAACAACAGATTTACCGAGGGCTATGGCTTCCAACATATTCCTTGTCCGAGAAAATCTATCTGCTATGAAGTGTGTTGAATCTGCTGAGGAAGATGCCGGAGAAATTCCCAGTCGAACCATAATCTACGGAAGAAAGATGGAATTCTTGATAACTAATATTGTGTATATATTTACAATGTCAGAATTGATTAAAGCATTATTCGGACTTGAACCTTCTTCTGCTGCTTGATTGTTTCAACATCCAGATGCTGGCTGAATAAGACTCGAACATGTCCCAAGTTTCTTCGTTTCCTCAAGTCTTTCCACATGAAGTCACCTACCTTTCCTGATCCTCCACGCCTTGTGATCTCCTTCAGATGGAAATGGCTAGGCCAATCGTTATTGTCAGAGCTTTCATTACAACTACCATATATTTTCCTTGGAGATGCATGGTTTGCGACATCCAAATCATTGACACCTGATTGGCAAGAAGAGGCTTGTCTTCTCCCATTTAATGATAATTGTGGCTTACTTGACAGAAAGTTGGTTTCGCTTCCATCTCTAGCTGACCTAGCACCCTGATCTTTCTTAGGTGAGGAGTGATGTCTTTGAGTAAGACATGATCTTTTGGCCTTGGGATGCCTCCACTCACATAAGTTGAGAAGACATGTTATAGCAGAGACATTTGTAGCGGTCCTCTCTTTCATAGTGATTTTTCTCTTCTTCTTAAAGTTTACCTTCTTGTTTGGCGCACTAAGTGGACCACTCCGGTTGTCTCTTTCAGGTCTACCCTCAGTAGTATCATTGTTCCATCTAGAAAGAGTACTGACTTCATTCCTCATTTCTGAATCACGAGTGCATGGAGCATACAGTAAAGCACTCATTGCTTCAGCAGCTATCTGAGTGCTAATACCGACATCAATAAAATCTTCCTCAGGTTCCGACTGCTCCTTTGATGCTTTATCCTGCAACTGAGCATCCATTTGCGATATAAACACAGTGCCCTGACCCACACAAGATGTTCTTTTCATCTTGTGATGTTTTGCAGAAACATTCTGCATACACCTTTGTTTATTATGAGTTGAGACTTTTCTATTTTCATACGTATCCATAGATGCTTTCTTCACTCCATGATCATCATCTGCAACTTGATCTTCTCTTCCCTTGAAGCATGTAAAGTTTGCACGAATGACTGGAGGGTTTTGAGGGTCGCTCACATCACACTGATCACTATCCCAATCAAAGACACTCAGTTTCTTCGTTGGACTTATGGTTTTGATTCGTTTGGCCAGAGATTGACGTCCTTTGGCACCTGAGAAAGGAGGTGACTTCATTCTCCAACTACTTTCCGGGAGACCCACGGGGGACAAATTTAGATCTTTGGCCATCAAAAATTGGTCCACAAAACCAAGCGCATTTGCTTGTGTTGACTCTCCTGGCTCCTGAGAATCCAGAAAATCCAGCCCTGAACCATGGAAACAGGCCACGGAATCACAATTTGATTCTTGCTTTTCCTAAGCAAAGAGATACGGTAACATTTGATCTGGTAACTGTTTGCACAGAAGAGGATAGATGCATCATAACAACACAAAGGTATGTTTACCTCTCTGACATTCGTTATCATTCGATCCATCGGATTCCAGAAATATATCTGCAGCTTTGGGGATTCGTTCCCGCAAACATGTGGAGTCGACAGGAGCGATACTTCCATCTTCATCCTCACTATCATCCACCACTTCGTCAAATTCCTGGTTCAGTGTTTCCTCGTCACCACAATTTCCGTAATCTAAGGGCTCCGTATCGTCGTCAAGCTTTTGAAACGGAATTTCAACTAACAAGCTATCAAGCGCTCTTGCTTCATCAATCGGCTCTGTATCGTGAATTTTCCCGCATCCCAAAATTCCTGTAACCTCGAGCCCTAAGAAGTCATCAGTATCCCCCGTCTTAGCATTCCGTCAAAATTGTACAATAAATTCTACACTACAAAAATCCGAAAAGCACAAAAACGCATTCACGAGACAAACAAAAAGTAAAAGCCATACGTAATCGCAAAACTCACTATGAATCGAAGAAGCTGGAGGAGAATTGGAATCGGAGGCGAAAACATCAGTGTGGATATAACTGACCATCGAAAGTCGAATTTGAAGGCCGTTTATGAAGAAGAGAAATCGCCCAATCCGAGAAGAAACGCTAAAGGCTCCTGGCGATAACTGGCGTAGTCGGTCACACTGGCGGGAAAGAGACGAGTTGAGGAGCTATGTCGAATGGTTTTGAAAAGCAGACTTATGTGGTATCAACTAAACGGTTAATGTAAAGGGCATTTGGTCTAGTGGTATGATTCTCGCTTAGGGTGCGAGAGGTCCCGAGTTCAATTCTCGGAATGCCCCTTTAATTTTTATAATTTATGTCTATCCTCTTATTTTCGGTATGTGTTTTATTAGGTGGAACACCATTAGATAACAAATCAAAATATTGGTTGTATGAATTACAGCAGATGTCTATCAGACAATATATCATAATGTTAACTATTGTCTTTCTGTCGGCATATGAAGATGGTATTGGTAGGTACGTTTTATAAGTGTTAATATATAATTCATTAATAGACAGCTCATACTAAGCACCAACACATGCATGACACAAGCATTAGAGGTTTTAAAATGTTTAAACTATATTTCAATGAATTAATCTACCTCTAAGGTTTTGAAATTATGAAAAATGTAATAAATACTTAATTTTAAAAATTATTACATTTTCCTGTGTAAAAAACTTAGAGTAATACCCTAAAATAGCATCATTTTAAGTTTATTTTTTAAATTTAGCATAATAAAACTAAAATTCTTAGAATAGCATAAATTATTATGTAAAAATAATTATTTACTTTAAATAAAATATATATAAAATTAAAAAAATAATGTTTGAGTTCACTTTTTCTAATTTATAATTTAAATTTTTTTCATTAGAAATAAGTTTTCAATTATTTTAGTATTAAATTTGTGATATTTTTGAAAATTTAAATGACTAGTGCTATATTTAGAACAAAAACTTGAAATGGTGCTATTTTAATCAATTGGCTTTAAACTTATCTTAAACATTAAAATGTGTAGTTCAAAAACACAGTCTTAGTTTGTGAGGAAATAATCACATTGTTAACTTTTTATAACATGTTCCTTGTTTGTCTTCATTAACAAACAAATAAGAATCATTGAAAAAAAACATCTAACTTTTTTACAAAAAAAACATGCATGCTAGTATTCTACTGGTTCAATCAAAGCCCCATTAGATTCTCCCTCTCTCTCTCTCACACACACATTCTCTCTCTCTTTCTCTCTCCTTAAAGGCCACACCTTTCTGTATCTCTCTCTCTCTTTCTCTCTCCTTAAAGGCCACACCTTTCTGTATCTCCCTCTCTCTCTCTCTTACTCTATATAGAAAGACCCAAGCATAGAGACCCATCTCTACAAAGACTTAAAAATAGAAGTTCGAAACCGTCAAACAAAAGATCTATTTCGGAGCAATACACAAACATGTTTCAGATTGGGTCAATCTCCTTAATTCTCTATACTTGTCCATTTATGCAATTTCAACACTGGGCACTCTCTGTTCTAATTTCTCTTTTACCCATTTGAAATAGAAAAAACGCATTAATCAAGAATGTGAGCAAGAACTTCATTATCAGAAGAATCTCCTCATCCTCATCATCTTATTCAAGTTCAAGGCAAGTCCCATCTTAATCCCATTTTTTGATCTCAACAACAAAGAATTCTGCAAAATCTGAACTTTATAATAACAGATTAATGTTAAAATTTGGAGAAAGCAAAAAGAAACAACACTATGACTTTTCATAATTTCATGCGTTGAAGAAAATATGATATTTAAATTTAGCCAAAAATGTTAGCATTTAAAAAGTAAATTTTTTTTCCTTACAAACATGTAGAATCTTGCAAAAAAACTATATACAAAATTTCTGTAAATTATAATCCATAGAATAACATTTTTTTATTTTGTTTTACAACAAAATGGTTTTTTTTTTATTAATTGCTAGTTGGGATTAAAAATCAAACAAATGACATGTTGTGTTTGTATATCCAGAAAAAGGCAATATTGTGCGTGTAATATCGAAAATAATTTGATATTACAAGTTGGTTTAGCTTTGATTTTCCTCTTCGACAAAACCTTATCTTTCCACTAACTACGAAATGCCAAAAATGCTGATAGAAAGAAACGTGTGACGTTTTTTTTTTTAAAAAAAGAGACGAATTTAAATATTTATGGTTTAGGTTCTAACTAATAAAATTACTAAAATGAAAAAAGCTTTTTCAAAACTAAATAAATGAGTAATATCTTAAAATAGCATATTTTCAAATTTTTTTCCAAATTTAGCATATCAAAATTAAACTCCCAAAATAGCACAAATACTTATTTATTTTAAACAAATTATATATAAATTTAAATTATTGTATTTGGGTTTATTTTTTCCAATTTAGGGTTTAGTTTTTTTTAAAAAAATATAGTTTTGATGCATTTTAATCTTAAATTTGTGCTATTATTAGAAATTTAAACTAATGATGCTATTTTTGAAATAAAAACTTAGAAATGTGTTATTTTAGACATTTGTCCAAACTAAATTAGCTATTTTAAAAATTAAACCAAACCTTACATTATAATTTTTAAAAGTCAAATAACTCAAAATCTTGTAAAAATTGAGAAACTATTTTTTTAAAAATAGCATAGTATCGATTTAGAAATATGAGAATTTCTAACCAAATAATTGTTATGTAAAAGGAAGCTTGAAGGCAAAGTAGCGTTGATAACAGGTGGAGCAAGTGGGATTGGGAAAGCAGCCGCCGAAAAATTCATCAGCAATGGAGCCAAAGTTATCATTGCCGATATTCAACCAGAGGTCGGGAAAGAAACCGAGCAAGAACTCGGTCCAAACGCTGCATATTTTCTGTGCGATGTTACCAAAGAATCAGACATTGCCAACGCAGTTGATTTTGCTGTCTCGCTACATTCAAAGCTTGACATTATGTATAACAATGCTGGTATTCCCTGCAAAACGCATCCTAGTATCATCAATCTTGATCTCAATGTGTTCGACAAGGTACTACTGATCTTAAAAGAACATCTGAAAGAACAATTGGTTTGGGTTTCATCTGGACTTTTACGTGTTTTGTAGGTAATCAACACAAATGTCCGTGGAGTCATAGCGGGAATAAAACACGCTGCTCGTGTGATGATTCCGCGTAAATCCGGATCCATCATCTGTGCAGGGAGTGTCACGGGGATGATGGGTGGTTTAGCTCAACATACTTACAGCGTCTCAAAATCTGCAGTTATTGGAATTGTAAGATCAACAGCTTCGGAACTATGCAAGCATAGGATTCGGGTTAACTGCATTTCTCCTTTTGCAATCACAACATCATTTGTGATGGATGAGATGCGAGAGATTTACCCTGGCGTGGATGACTCGAGGCTGATCCACATAGTGCAGCGTACCGGAGTGCTAGATGGAGAGGTTTGTGAACCAACCGATGTAGCTAATGCAGCGGTTTACCTAGCTTCCGAAGATTCAAAGTATGTAAATGGGCATAACCTGGTGGTAGATGGAGGATTCACAACTGTAAAGACTTTAAATTTCCCTGCACCTGATCAAGTGAAATAAACAAAACGCAGATTCATAATTTACAAAGATATTGTTCTTGAGCGTTCAAGGGAACTAAACTAAAACTAGACTAGAACTAGAGCAGGCCGGATTCTACTCTTTCAACAATCAAATTTATAGCTGCATTTGCCGATGTGAAAGCTCCGTGGAAGCTTTCTTGGTATGAAATGGAGGTTAAATCTTGAGCCATCTTCAACAAAATCACTCCCATGTCAGTTTCTTTCTCTAACAATGAACTGTAGTAAGACTTTGCAGCTACGTTACTGATCTCCACATTGGTTGGCTCAGGGCAATACTCATCATCCAACCATTTGTGCAAGGTTACTCTCAACCATTCAGATTCCTGACCAAACATTTTAAGATCAGCAATCGGAAGAAGAGCCATACCATATTGTCTAAGTAAACCCAAAAGCTACATGCTTGAAAGACATTGCTAAAACATGAATACTACACAAGCTTGATTTTAATATTTCGCTGGAAATTTATCAAAATTATGAGGAAACAGAGAACCCTTAAACCAGCATTCGAGCAAGCACTGTTGGGGACAAATGCAAAACAGTAAAAACAATTGCTTGAAAATTGACGATTGATAAAAGCGAGAAAGCACCTCAATGGCCTTGGAAGGGAGCAACCACTCGCCTGGAATCTTGAGGGCTTGTACGACTGATTCAGAGTCTTCTTCCCCTTCAAAGGTCGGCGATTGGGGAGAATACTGAGACCTTTGGAATTTCAATATACGAAATTTCGGTGCATATGTCATTGGTAAACAGATGGATTTTCTACGAATTGTCGCCGGAAAACCAAATTGTTGGTTAAATGAAAAAGGACGTGAATAGTCGGCGATTACGACGTTCCGGGTCACGTAAGAGTAAACCCATGAGCTCATTCTTTCGTCTCTGTGCTCTGTCGCTCACTTTGCTAATTATCTTCTTCTTTTTCGTAAGTTAAAAAACAATCTCTTCTCTTTCTCTTTGGTGGGGTGGCTACGATTACGTGAAGAAGATAAGATGACGTCATATTACATCATAACTGACGTGTCTGCCTTTATACGACAGCGTTTCGCTGCTAACCGGCTTCATCCAAAAGAGGTTGTAACAATTTCATTGAGAACGAATACATCTTTTTTCTTTTTTATCGAACCAATCTATTGAATTATTTATGGAAAAAATACTTTATCGTTTTAAAATTTTACAAATATAGCAAATAATTTATGGAAAAATATATTTTTCAGAATTAAAAAGTCTATTGATTTGGTTTTTCAAAATTAAAAGTTCATATTTTAGTATTCCTAATATATTATTTGAGAAACTTTTTAACAAACTAACATTAACATGACGTGTTAATAACAAAATTGTCAGGATGACGTGTCAATAACACAACGAATTTCAGCTTTAATATATAACATGATTTAAGTTACTACAATAATTACAATGCATACCACTGATATTAATTTGTTTAGACAATCAATATATTTTATTCAACTAACTAAAAAATAGTATTACATTTGCAAAAATAATAATTTTTATTTCTTTAAATTTTTAATACGTTAATTTATAAATAATTTTAAATAAATATAAAGAGATTTAAGTTATTATCTAATCCCTAATATATTATTTGAGAAACAATTTAAGAAAATAATTTTACGTTATTAACAGAAATATCATGCTTACGTTTCATCATTACAGTAAATTTCAAATAAATATATAAATAGACTTAAGTTATTCGAATAATTACGATATATGTCATTGTTATTAATTTGGTTAGAGTATTAATATATTTTATTAAACTAACCAAAAAATATTATTAAATTTATAAAAAATAATTTTTTTTTCTTTCTTAATTTATATATACAAAAAATAATGTTAAAAGTAATTTTAAATAAAAGTTAAAATTATATAAATATTTAATTTATATTTACTATTAAAATATAATTTACGAATATTTTTCTCCGTATGCATAACATGGATATAAATCTAATATAGATAGATAAGAGAAACAATTCAAAAGGGCATAACGAATCTATCTAATGCAATAATGTTTACAAATAGTCTAAATTTCTTGGACAAATCACAAGATTCGACAATTTTGACGAATTCTGATCTGCAGTAAGTATCCTGAAACTATTGGGTTCTTTTTGTAATTATAAGTTTTTGTAGTAGCTCTCTGGAAACAATATAAACTAAGGGGGTATCGTATTAAGTTTTAATAAGGTCTGTGATTCCTAATTTCTCCAGTTCAGAAATTCAGAGTCGCCGATTACAATTAGGGTTCGTAATTTCTTTCCCTTTCTGGTAACTCGATCTGTTTTTCTAAGCCCGAGGACGAAAAAATCGGATTGTGGAATTTGTAACCTGCGCGACAATGAAGAACTTATATCAAGGTGATGAACAAAAGTTCGATACGACGAGTAGCTCCAAGTCGATGAAAAGGAAGAACATGAAGAGATTAGGAGGCGGTGGTCTTTCTCTCCAAACTTTTGCTAACTTGAAATCGAAAAACAGTCACTATAACCCTGCTTTAATCAGTAAGTGATTCTTCTCTCCTATCCAATTTTGAAAAGATTTTAACTTTTGTTTTTCTTTACTATAACTGATCGAGGATTAGGAGGAATGGTTTAGAATTTGCGTTAGGATGATAATAGGATTACAACAATGTCGTTCTCAGCTCGGAATTTCGATAGACCAACTGGGTTTGTTTTGTCTTTTGTAACCTCTCACCTGAATCTGTGAGGTGTGTGTACTAGAAGGTTTCCAACTAGTTATTAACTATGTTTTCGAAGAGAACTATTTGGAGTTCCTTTCATGTACAATTTAGCAGTCAAAGCGTCTCTTATTTTTTTGTTCATACGTGATTTTGTTAGGCGCCTTATGAGAATCAGACTAGGCTTGAAAGTAAGATTGAATGAGTTCTATTTGAAATTTTTTCTTTTCAGAAAAGCAAAAAGAATTCTACAAGAATGCTAAGTATGTAAGCAAGTTTAGGAAGTCGACGAAGCAGCAGAACTTTCATGAAAATGTTGAGACTGGAGAGAGTAGTAAGGTAAATAATGAAAAGCAGATGGTTCAGTCTAAAAAAAGAATCAGCCTAGAGGAGGTGTACAAGCAGACACGGGAAGAGATGGAGAAAGTAAGGATGGAGAGAGAGGCGACAATTCAGGCGAAGAAGGAAGCAAAAGAAGAGGCTGAAACCCGGAGGAAATTAGCAAAGGGGAAAATGATGAGGAAAACTCGACATGGTCAGCCTGTAATGAAATACAGAATAGAGAATCTTCTTGAATCGATCAAGAAATCTGTTGGAAACGATGGAAGCAGAACCGCATGACAACCTTGCCTTTCACCTTGGTTACTGATCTTGTTTTCTTGCCAAAATATTGCTACTGGTTCGAATTGCTAAGTAGTTTTTGGGCCTTTGGCTAGGCTTTGCAAGTATCAGCACATTTGTGTTGGCGTACTGTTTGTCGCATGATTTTGTCTGCAAAACTGATGCCTATAAATCTCAATAAAGTGAGAATTTTTATTCCAAACTGTCTTACAAATACAAAGTTTTGCCTAACAGAGTACAAGCTTGTGAAATGCTTCTATCACTGATGATTCTAAAATTTCAGTAAAAACAATATGAAAGAGAACATGTGGAAGGTGAATCGCCCCCGACAACAATGCCTGCAATAACTCAAGATGAAAAGAGGAAAAAAAATGACTGAAGCAGCATGTTTACTTTATGGCTAGATGTGAAAGTCCGATCTCAGGATTCTTGTGTATTGTCCACACAAATTCAGGCATATCCAATCTCGGTCCTGCGACTGTCCTATATATGTATATTCTCTCAACTGGAGAGCTCTCAGGTCTTGTCTCTGGAGGATGTTCGTCAATTACTTCGACATTGAGCCTTGGCATTTTCTGACTCAGAAGCTTGCAAGCACCAAAACTTACAAAGCAAGACGACAACCAAAGTGATCGCATGGTTTCTAGTTTCCAAGCGTTCTCTAGTAGCGCAGTGTCTCCAAAAGGGCAATCTCTTATCTCAAGCTTCCTTAAACTCTCACAGCCTGACAACAAGTGATGAAGCATCAGATCACTGTCCCCAGCAAATGCTATTGATAGCATCCCAAGCTTCTTGGCATATTTCCCAATGTATTCAAAGGCCTTGTCAGTGAGGAGACCAGAGACTGAGAGCCGTCGAAGATCCTTGCATCCCTCAGCTATGGCTTTGAATCCTTCATCAAGTGGCTCATTTGTTTTGTAATCTGTAGCAAATGGCTCTATCACACAGAGACGGAAGCACTTCATATTTGGACGGTTTTTTGCTATGGTAACTAAAGCTGCATTCGTGAACTGGACACAGAAGTAGAGAACAGATGCAAGCTTTGGACAGCCTTCAGACACAGAAACCAGACCTTGTTCCGTCACGGCTACGTTTGTTGCATCCAAATCCGGTACAGATGGAAATACCCTCAGTTCTCGTAGCTCCTTACAGCACGAAGCAACAGCTTCGAGACCTTTGTCCTCTATCAAGTCCATTACCTAACAAAATATCTCATTTAGCAAGAACCAACATAATTGGGAGACTCAAAAGAGTCTTGAAAGCGAAAATCAAGCTGATATACTAACCCATAGCTTCTGCAATTTAGAGCATCTACGAAGAAGCTTGACAAGATCAGGCATTCCGACAGTGGCGTAGCTCAAGTTCAACGAGGTAAGACCAGGACAAACAGAATAAAGAGCTGGAAGGTACTCAGGGAGGACATCCCAAAGACCAGATAAGCTCTTAAGTTGCTTACACTCTGAAAAAGCTTTTGATAACTTTGAAAAAGCTTCTGGTTCGAATTCGGCTGAGAAAGAACCTGTGCCAAGCTCAGTCAGCTGTGGAGCTCGGAGTAGTACGCTCTCGAGTCCATCTTGAGTCACGGCTCGATTCAGCTTGAGTGACTTCAAATTTGGACATCTGCTCACGAGACGCTCCAAGTCCGAGAGTTTAACCTCCGAATCTAGACAAGAGAAGTCAAGAGAGACCAGAGAAGTTGAAGTTTCTGGAAAATAGCTAAGCCAATCTCCTCCTAGGTCTTCAACTATGCACTCTCGTAATTCCAGCTCTCTTAAGTTTCTGGTTGAAAAATCAGACAAACTAGTAACTATGAGATTTATTTTAACCTTTTTAAGAAACAAAAAAATCTTCTTTTTTATTGCTCGAACCGAACCTGCAAGTTGCTGCAATGGCGGCGAGACCATCGGTAGAGAATCCTTCACAAGAATTCAACACAAGGACTTTAAAATCCTTAAACGAAGCAGCGATCATCTCCAAGCACTCATCAGTCACCACCATTCTCTTCAACCTTATCTCTTCAAGCGCCGGGTTTTTAGCCGCCAAGGCTTCGATCCACGGCCAAGCATAACCACCCCAACCGTCAGGAACCAAATTGTAATCGGCGAAGTGTGGTTTCCCCTTCAAAGTTAAAGATCGCATTTCAGGGAACCGCCGTAAAACCGCAGCAGGACTCACCGCGTAACAGTTTCCGACGAAGACACGTTTCCTAGTTCGCCTTTCGGTTTCGAACCATGACTTGCAGACCAGAGAAACCGAGTTCCGGTCCTCGTTGGAATCGACGAATGAGAAAATATGCTCCAGTACCTTAGATGGTAATCGGAGATCCATCAGAAGATAGAGAGAGACGAAAAAGGTTTGAGATTTGATTCAGTAGGAGTGATCTAAATTAAAAGAATGGAGCTTTTGATATATAGTTGTGAAAGTGGAGAGGCAAGACTTAGTGAGATAAGACGAGAGAATAAGAGGAGACAATGTCCATGTGCGATCATTAATAAAGTTTAGCTGGACCCATGTGAGGCTATGTAGCCTTTGTAAAAGTTCACTAATTTAGTCGCCTCAACCATAATTACTCCACTAATCATCACATGTTGATTTTGAGTCTTGGATCTAAAACACTGACTGAAATTTGAATCCCATCGATTCACACATGACTTCACATTGGGATTAATCTTTCTATCCATTGTTTATCATTATGTACACGTGTCGCAGTTTAAACTTATCCAACAAGAGCAAGATGTGTCTGAAGCTCCCTCGGTCGCATGGCGAATCAACTAGACACTGAATGTGTTTAGCCAATCTCACTCACCAAACCCAGAAAAACGCCGTCGTTTTCTTTGTGATCATAATCTCTTGTCAATGCTGATGAAAAATCTTCACTTGTCTTCCTCAATCCTCCACCGCTTTGCTTATCACAGCATCGCCACTTTATCTTCCTTACCCAGAAAAAGAAATCGCGTCCGTACACGCAATACATCATTTTCTTTCCTTTTCTCGCCGATTCTCTCGAGACCCATTTCCTCAGGCAAGGTCTTCGCCATGGCAGACGAGACTTCGTCTTCGACCTCTTCAGCACCCCAGAAACATACCAACCGTTTAGCCGCCGAACACAGTCCTTATCTTCTTCAACACGCGCATAATCCGGTAATTAACCTGCCTCGTCCCATAAAACGAACATCAATTGGGCATCTTCAGTTTAATAAGAAGCTTTGTTGCAATTAGTTAAGTCTTAACTGGTTTAGATTGTAGATATAGCTTTATTTTGCTGGATTGATCGGTATTTATATTTTGATTTCATGGCTCATGTGACAAAGGTTGATTGGTATCCATGGGGAGAAGAAGCTTTTGAAGAAGCAAGGAAGAGAGACGTGCCTATCTTCTTATCAAGTAGTTTACTTTATCCCCTAATAATCGTTTTAACTACTAGTCTACTGGACTAGATGATGTTGATTATTTAGTTCATGAATCTAATTTTGCCTTTTATTTTGAAAATCTCTTTTATCTGGAATCTTGAAGTTGGATACAGTACCTGTCACTGGTAAGACTTCAATAATTTTCTAGATTGTGAGTTTTGAGCCCTTCCTTACTGAATAAGAGTGAAGAGAATGAATGACATTAAAAGACTCTGGATTTATCAGTATAATCATTGTTTTTTTCCTCAATAGGTGTAAGCCTATTGAAGCATTTGAGGATTTTATAAAAGGAAATTGGGGGAAAACTTGTAGTCTAAGAGCTCGTGTTTTTGTTCGGGATGTTAGGCTTAGAGCAGCAGAGGAAGAATTATCTTACTTACTGTTTTGGAATGCATGTTTCAGTACCTGTTAGCTCTTTTGCAGGTGCCATGTGATGGAAGTTGAGTCATTTGAAGATGAAGAAGTGGCAAAACTCTTGAACAATTCGTTCGTTAGTATCAAGGTTAGAATTTAAGGTGGAGATGTTGTGGCTTTGAATTATTAATTGATTTTTTGAAGACAATCTTTGAGTTGGTTATTGTTGAAACAATTTGTCAACTTCTTGTTTAAAATGTCTGTGCAACAGGTGGATCGAGAAGAGCGCCCTGATGTTGATAAGGTAAACCACTATCTGCAACAAATTAGCAGCTTAATCCTATAGCTGTCATGAATAAATTCCCTTAAATGCAAAATTTCATATATTAATCTGAACACTTGGTTTCAGAATTATTTTTCCATTTGTCCCGATGTGGGTCAAATTACTAGCTTTCTTTACATTCTTGGAGACTATTTGCGTGTTGGGTAACTCCAGTGAGATGCGAAACCATAGAAATTATAATAGATCTGTACTGAATTAGCTCTAGCTGGATCAGCGTCTATTAAAGAAAGTAGTATTCACTATGTTTATGGACTTACAATTCCTTACGCCGGCACTTTTAGGTTTATATGTCGTTCGTCCAGGCTATGTACGGTGGAGGAGGGTGGCCATTGTCGGTCTTCCTTTCACCTGATTTGAAGCCGTTAATGGGTGGAACCTACTTTCCTCCAAATGACAATTATGGAAGACCAGGATTCAAGACTCTCCTTAAGTAAGGAGAACCCATTCTCTCTTGTTATCTTTACACTAGCATTCTCTGCTCAATATGGTGAAATTGATGTTCTTTTTAGAGTAAGCATGTAGAAAAGTGCTTCTTGGCGGAAAACTGTGGTGAGTTATATTATCCATGTTTTCTTTGACTTTGGTTCAGGAAGGTGAAAGACGTATGGGTCAGTAAAAGGGATACACTTGTGAAGAGTGGTACTTATGCTATTGAAGAGCTGTCAAAAGCTTTATCTGCAAAGGCTGGAACTGATAAATTGCCAGATGGGATTTCTCAGGCGGCTGTGAGTATATGTGCAAAACAAGTATGATTCAACTCCCGTGTATTCTCAGAAAATATGTGCGATTGTTACTTCAATATGAAGAGGTCTTCTAACATCGAATGTTTGTGTTCAAGCTTTCTCGGAGCTATGATTCAAAATTTGGTGGGTTTGGATCTGCACCAAAGTTCCCAAGGCCAGTTGAGATCCAGCTGATGCTTTATCATTCCAAAAAGTTGAAGGAATATGGGAAAACTAGTGAAGCTCATGAAGACCAGTGTATGGTTTTATTCAGCTTGCAAGGCATGGCAAATGGAGGGATGCATGATCACATTGGAGGCGGGTTCCATAGGTACAGCGTCGATGAGTGTTGGCACGGTGAGACTTCAAATAGTATCCTGTAGTATCCAATGGATGAAAAACATTTGAAATCAAAGCATTTTGCTCTTTTTTGGGTGCAGTTCCGCATTTTGAGAAAATGCTATATGATCAGGGACAGCTTGCTAATGTCTACCTCGATGGTTTTATCATTACCAAGGATGTTATGTATTCTTATGTGGCAAGAGATATCCTTGATTATCTGAGAAGAGACATGATTGCACCTGAAGGTGGAATATTTTCAGCTGAAGATGCCGATAGCTTTGAATTCTTGGGCGCAAAGAGAAAGAAAGAAGGAGCTTTTTATATATGGACCAGCGATGAGGTTCTTTTCTCTGATACATTCATCAGATGAATCGAGGTGCCCTATATATTCTGACATTATTTTTTCTGTGCGTTCTGTTCCAAGATTGATGAAGTCCTCGGGGAGAATGCAGAACTTTTCAAGGAGCATTACTATGTTAAAAAATCAGGTAACTGCGATCTTTCAAGCAGGAGTGACCCGCACAATGAATTCGCTGGGAAGAACGTGTTGATCGAAAGAAATGAGCCGTCTGCCATGGCGTCAAAGTTTAACCTCTCCATTGAGAAGTATCAGGAGATTTTGGGTGAATGCCGAAGGAAGCTTTTCGATGTCAGATTGAAGCGACCTAAGCCGCATTTAGATGATAAGGTATATTCTTGGCAATATTTGGTTGTGTTCTGCAACTGTTTCTTCAGCTTTGTTAACTGTTTAAGATTTCCTTTATTAGATAATTGTGTCGTGGAACGGTCTTGTTATATCGGCTTTTGCAAGAGCGTCCAAGATTCTTAAGGCTGAGCCTGAAAGCACCAAATATTGTTTCCCTGTGGTGAATAGCCAGGTAACGAATGTTTCCCCCTTTGATGTCATCTTTGGCCATTGATTTCTTCTTGACCGTTGATTTTTCTGATTTCAATTCTCATTAACAGCCAGAGTATTACATTGAAGTTGCGGAGAAAGCAGCTTTGTTTATAAGAAGGAATCTCTATGATGAGCAATCACACAGGTTACAACACTGTTACAGACACGGACCATCGAAAGCTCCTGCCTTTTTAGACGATTATGCTTTCTTGATCTCTGGTTTGCTTGATCTCTATGAGAACGGAGGTGGGATCGAGTGGCTTAAATGGGCAATTGTACTACAAGAAATCCAGGCAAGTGATCTATTCTTAGCTCGATTTCAAGAAGTTTTGGATTGTGGTTATAAAAGTTAAAAAGACATTGTAGGATGAGTTATATCTCGACCGAGAAGGAGGAGCCTACTTCAATACTCAAGGACAAGACCCATCTGTTCTTCTCCGTGTAAAAGAAGATCATGATGGTGCAGAGCCTTCAGGAAATTCTGTTTCCGCTATTAATCTTGTGCGATTAGCTTCCATAGTCGCCGGAGAAAAAGCTGACTCCTATCTAAACACTGCACAGCATCTCCTGGTAAACAAACTACTAATTCATTCGCTACTAGTCGTCGGCCATTGAAGCTCTGTAGATAAAGATTATTGTATCTCTTTGTTGTTGTTTTTGCAGGCAGTCTTCGAGTTGAGGTTAAGAGAAATGGCGGTGGCAGTGCCGTTAATGTGTTGTGCTGCAGATATGATCTCTGTTCCATCGAGGAAACAAGTTGTATTAGTTGGTTCCAACTCTTCTGTAGAGCTGAACAACATGCTTTCTGCAGCACACTCAGTCTATGATCCCAATAAAACGGTAAGGGCTTAAAGTTATCCAAGTTTCAAAATTTTAAAGATTTGTGATTTTGGGGGTTTTTTAATGGACAGGTGATTCACTTAGATCCTTCGAGCTCCGATGAAATGGAGTTTTGGGAAGAACATAACAGTAATGTAGCCGAGATGGCGAAGAGAAACAGAAACTCTGAGAAAGTGGTGGCTCTTGTTTGTCAAAACTTCACTTGTAGTCCTCCTGTGTTTGAGTCTTCTTCTCTCGCTCGCTTACTCTCCAAGTAAACAAAGCGATTACATGTACTTAATGGTTTCTTGTGCTGTGAAGAACAAGATCAACGTTTTTGTTCTGTAACAGAGTTGATAAATAATGAAGATACATTAGAAAGGAGACGTCTTCTGTTAAAAGATCTCAAGGAGAATCTAAACCAAATTTGGTCTAATTAATTAATTCTCATTGGAGCTTTTGGTAAGTTTTAGTTAAAGCCTTAAAAGGATGAGAGTATAATGAAGACTGAGAAGTGAATGTGTAATGAACAAGCTTTACACTGTAACCGAGGAAGGTCATGATGCTGATGATGGAGTGTAGTACCATTTGTGATGATGATGATGATGATAAAGTTATTAAAGTCTAAATTTTTTACTGACCCAGTAAAGAAACGAGCCTCTCGGTACACGCATGCACAGTCTCGGTAAATGTTCACGGTAGAGAACAAAACAACACAGTCTAGGTATTTCAACCAATACTGTTTTTTGTGTTTAAACATTTTAGGATTTAGCATACGCCGATTAGGCCTGTCAAGCGGGTCAGACCCGCCCCGTCTGACCCGCCCCGCGGCGGGTTACAGATTTTTTTACACAAAATTTTTTTATTCGCAAAACCCGCAAATCAATTTTTCACACTCGCACCCGCCCTGCATTAATCAAGCGGGTCCTGCGGGTTAGCGGGTGACCCGTTTCATTTTTCAAAAAATTTTAAAAATATTTAATAAATTTAATTAAACTAAAATATTTAATAAATTTAATTAAAATAAAATATTTAATACATTTAATTAAAATTTTAAAAATATTTAATAAATTTAATTAAACTAAATATTTAATAAATTTATTTAAATTAAAATATTTTATAAATTTAATTAAATTTTCTAAAAATATTTAAATAATTTAATTAAAATATTTAATAAAATTAATTTGTTTGGGTTTAAATTAGTTTGGCCCTAAATTAGTTGGGCATGAATTTGATTAATTTGATTGAGTCCAAAATTTGCGGGTACCCGTTAACCCGCAAGTTAAAAAATTGCGACCCGCACCCGCTCCGCTCTAAATAATGCTCGACCCGCATCCGCCCTGTATATGAAAAAAAAAATTTCATTCGACCCGCACCCGTCCCGCAACGGGTCAAACGGGGCGGGACCCGCGGGTAAAGAATCATATTGACAGCCCTAACGCCAATGTCTTAGTTTTGTCTTGATTCAAGAAACGCTCGTGATTTTTCAAATCTCCATGGCGTCCAAAAACGGCGTCGTTGTCATTGTCTCCACTGACGAGAAAGAAACAATTTAGTCCCCGGCGGGGATATACACAACATAAATGGTGAAATACACAGAAGGTGACAAATTTTTAAAATTACAAATGTAAAGTAAGATATTTTTCTTCACAAATGACGTCACATGTGGCATATCTAATCCATGTCTGCAACACAAAACAAAAAAATTTGAATTCCCCCAAAAAGTGAGGAGAGAGAGGAAAAGACTGTGTACCAATCAATTTCTTTTATTTATGCACGAAAGATTTTAAAATGCTGAGCTTCTGACTCAAAAGAGCCAAATGTACAGCTGGATCCAATGCAATGAGACCATCTTAGCTGTAAAATGGTCCTCTATCTTCTTTTCTTCATTATTACACCCAGAATCACTTATGCCTCTCTCTCTAAAATCAATAAAGTCACTGCTTTTCTACTCAAAGAGAGGGTTTTTTAGACAGAGAAGCATAAATTCTTGTCCTCTGTGTAGTACAAAGTGGAGCCCCACTGAGTGATGCCCTCACAGCAACGGCTACGTTTCCCAATTCTCTTGTTTTGAGTTATTTATTTTCATCTTTACGAAGATGGGTTTTTTTTGTCCATTTATAAATGTCCTGAATCACACGTCGAATCCAACGTGGCGTCTTCTTCCATTGTATGCCAGCTCACACTCCCGCCCTTATAAAGCCCCTTTCCTCTTTCATCTGTCTCAACTGAATCAAGTGAGCGAGGTTGTAGAGTGAAGTTTGATTAAGTGAGAGAGGAGCGAGTAAAGATAAAATAATAAAATATGGTGGGTAAGGGTTGGTTCGTGTGTATAATGATGATGGTGTGGATGATCTCCTGTGGTGAAGCTCTACCAGGAGCTAAGTTCGAGGAGCTTTACCGATCAAGCTGGGCTATGGATCACTGTGTTAACGACGGAGAAGTCACAAAACTCAAGCTTGACAACTTTTCTGGTACTAAAACAAACCCTTCTCTCTGTTTTCTTCGCTCTGTTTTATTTTTCTGGGTTCTTAAATCTTAACTGATGATATTTCTAATGATTATATATATTGTTTTGTTTCAGGCGCTGGGTTTGAGTCGAGAAGCAAGTACTTGTTTGGTAAAGTCTCTATCCAGATCAAGCTCGTAGAGGGTGACTCAGCTGGAACCGTCACTGCTTTCTACGTAAGAAATAAATAAAACATCTCTTGCTCGGTTTTTGGACCCAGTCATGTCTCACATCTTGAAATGCTATCTCTTACAGATGTCTTCTGAAGGTTCGAACCACAACGAGTTCGATTTCGAGTTCTTAGGTAACACAACTGGTGAGCCTTATATAGTCCAGACAAATGTCTATGTGAACGGAGTTGGAAACAGAGAGCAAAGACTCAATCTCTGGTTCGATCCCACCACTGAGTTCCACACTTACTCTATCCTCTGGAGTAAACGAAGTGTTGTGTAAGTTTCTTAAACAAAGTCGTCTCAACGATGAAATCTTGGACCCATTTTAATGTTCTGTATTTGTAAAATATCAGATTCATGGTAGACGGAACCCCAATCCGAGTTCACAAGAATCTTGAAGATAAAGGCATCCCATTTGCTAAAGATCAAGCAATGGGAGTTTACAGTTCTATTTGGAACGCAGATGATTGGGCTACTCAAGGAGGTCTTGTTAAAACTGATTGGAGTCACGCTCCTTTCGTTGCTTCTTACAAGGGTTTTGAGATTGATGCTTGTGAGGTTCCGACAACAACTGATCTAAGTAAATGCAATGGAGATCAGAGATTCTGGTGGGATGAGCCAACTGTGTCTGAGCTAAACCTTCATCAGAATCATCAGCTTATTTGGGTTCGAGCTAATCATATGATTTATGATTATTGTTTCGATGCTACAAGGTTTCCTGTTACTCCTCTTGAGTGCCAACATCATCGCCATTTGTAGTTTAATTTCATCTTCTGTTAACTTAGTCAAGAGAACATGTGGCTCTTTGATGATTCTGTTTCTGTATAAATAATCAATTTCATATGGTTTTTGTTGAATTTCAATTTGGTTTAAGCAAGCGTGGAAACAAACCCAACAAGGACTTTTTTTTGGGTTTCTGTTGAATGTTTCAAACACTAATTTCGAACTAGAGGAAAACAAAAGGCAAAATCTTTGATTAAGAGGTTGATTAGCTATTGCAGTTTTTTTATGCTTATGGAGAACAAACACACAAAAGCCAGCTAATAATGGCTCAAATGAATGTTGAGAGACATTACTATCTTCCATCTTTCATTTTAGGAGCAAGTTTCTGGTTTGGTTAATTAAGAAGCTTCGATTGAGGTAGCCGGAGAAAAAAAAACTGTTCACTCTGAAGCAAAAAGCTTGAAAGTAGTAGATACTTAGTTTTTTTTACACTCTCTAAGCTATTGTATGTAGATAACGCAGATGATCATTTCACGCACTTTGTGTCAACGTTTTCGGAGATGGATATACAAAGGCTTAATGGTACGTATGTTAGGATATATTTTAACATTGAGAGAGACATATTTAACGTTACCCTACACGTAAATTATTGGGAAAAAGGGACAGTGGTGTGACTGGTGTCGAGCAAGTCAATCTTTTGTCCTTATTGCTGCTTTTGAAAGAGTGGAGATTGACCCTGCAAAACTTTGTCAACCAACTTTTCCGGGAATTTTGTGTAATTTTAACGAATTTTGAATCTTTGGAACTTCTTGATATAAAACGAGTAAAGGCAGCTTTAGCTCTGAATAAATAAAGAGAACTTTTAGCAGAGAAGAAATGATGCAGATAGAGTGTAACATTACTGTTAAAAGTATAATCACGATCATCAATCGGATTTCACTGAAAGAATTTTACATTTTTGCCTTGTTTGTTTATTTCCCTGGATGTTTCATAGCTATTCCAAGTTCCTATATAAACTCACAAATATTATTTGAGGCTTTTTTTATGAGAGTTGAATTGGTTCGCCACACAGATTCTCTAACTCCTCTTCCAAGAGTTTATGCAACTTTGCTTCTGTTCGCCGATAGAACCAGGCATTAGCATCCCGGTCCCAGTCAAATCTGGAAGGGCCACTGTGTTGAAACAATATGAAAAAAGGAAAACTTACGATGACATCAACGTGAATCCAAGATGTGGACGCACAAAGCCAAGTGCAGGGATATACAGCTACAATGCTTTCGTTTCTCCATAAATTATGAATGCAAAAATCAGAAGATAGAGCAGATCATGATGGATCCGGATATGATGTTAGATTTAGACTCCTAAAGTTGGCAAATTTTAAAGAGAAAACCAAGAATCTTGACCTCAGAGGTGAAGACATCCAGATTTGTCGATTAGGAGTTTGCTTATTGATTACATATGTGCCTAAAGATCCAAGCTTAAGGGTGAGAACTTCATTCTGTCGGAGACAGCAAAAGACTGACTTATAAAGCACACATGGATTACGAAAAACAGAAAGAGATCGTAAATGCTTAAAAGAATATATCTTTACCCCAAAATCTATGTCGAAACCATCAATCTGGACATTATCACCATAATCCTAAACATGAATTATATCGTTACCAACCTTGTAAGTAACTAGAAGCAGAGTATAAGCTATTGCAATCTAAAGCTTGCAAAAAAACAGAGGAAAAGGCTCCAGCTTTGAAATACCTCAATTTTCTCAAGAAGGTCATTTATTGTGAAGTTAGCTAATCTGTGAAACTCATCCTCCTGCAAAACAGAACTGTTTTTCTTTTCGTTTGTTCACTTTTACCATGAAACTAACAAACCCAATACAATGATGGAGATGAAAGGGAGGAAACTTATACTAAATCACCTGTAGTCGACAGAAACAGGACCTTGAGAAGAGAAGCTTCTGGTAGTAATAGAACCATGGCGGATTCGAGATCCAATTCTCCGAAAGATATCCAATGGTACTGTGGAATCCTGACTCAAATTACTATAAAATCTTACGTCATTGCTACGTAGAAGGGTTGGAGAAAGCTTGAGAGATCTTGACAATTTCCGCATAAGCGAAAACCTTGAAGCTGTAGCCATGGCCGTTCTGTCACAAAACATTCGACGCCTCTCTTCCTTATTCTTTTGTTGTTCAGTTAAAACCCATAATTAAGCCCAATGTTGGGTTTAGCCGGTTCGAGCCGTTTAGATATTCCGGTTTAATAAAAGTGATCCGGTTCACATGATATTGTTTGTGTGTGAAGAAGAGTTTTCTTCTCCTTCACATGAGAATCAGTTTTTGAAGAAAAAATTTTTGGTTTAGGTTTTGTTCCTTCGATCTCTGGGCTATGCTCTCAGGTTAGTCCGTTTCTTCCTCCATTTGTTTTTCCACTGTTCTGATACTGGTTTCTTGCGGGATTATGTAAGAGAGAATCGTTTTCAATGATCCCAAGAGTTAGTGTAGTTTGTCGAATTACAATGCAACTTTCATATTCGTACTTGTAAATAGTCAGTTTCATCCGTAGCGTTGGAAATTTTGAGCTTTTTGGTTTGTTTGATGGTACGAACAATCAAGCTAAAAACTTTGGAAGTTGTATGTACGTTTTGATTGATTTGGGGCATAAATTGCAGAACTACTGGCAACATTTCCGGAAGAAAATAAAACATAAATCAAAATTTCAATTTTGGCCATGTGTTAATCTCTGGGTTTATTGTGACAGAAGTAGACGTGTTTGGTTTGATGGATCAAATGGGTTTTCATATTTCACTACTGATGGTTGAATCGTGCTCTATCTTCTTCTTTTTTGTGTTGTTTGTGATAGATTCAGGTGAGGCGCCCGCAGATGGCGATAAAACCTCTACAGAAAACAGCAGAAAAAGGAAGCTTAAGACTCCTATCCAAGTTATGGCGCTTGAGAAATTTTACAATGGTAATTATGGCTTTGTTATTTGTATCTGTTTCTTTATACCAAGCTGTATATGCTTTACAGGTGTGATTTGGGTTTTGTACAGAGCATAAGTATCCGACCGAAGAAATGAAGGTTAAGTTAGCAGAGGAAACAGGATTAACCGAGAAGCAAGTTTCAGGTTGGTTCTGCCATAGAAGGTTAAAAGACAAACGTTCTGTCAAAGAAGATGGGAACACCATTGGGAGCCAAGATCGGTCAAGTGTTGTTCATCAGGATCGTGGAAACGGGCTTAGGCAGGATTCATGTGGTAGCACTAAGCAAACGGATTATTTGAACCTGAAGCCAAGGGAAGTTGAAAGTCAAAGGCTTTATGGGGTCTCTTACAAGGGAAATGCTGATGGTGATGATAGTACCTCTTCTGAACGTAGCTCATCATTACATAAGAATCTTGTCTCTAGTAAAGATGGTGCCTGTGATGTCGAAAGTTCTAGATATGTTGCACATAATGACGTTATCCAGCAGCCTCAAGTTATGAGAAGCTATGGGTATAATAAGCCTTCAGGGTACTTGAAAGTGAAGGGGGAGATTGAAAATGTTGCTATCACTGCCGTAAAGAGACAATTAGGAAGACAATACCGAGAGGATGGTCCACCTCTGGGGGTTGAATTTGATCCTCTTCCTCCTGGTGCATTTGAGCCTCAGACTAATGTTATAGTTCATGGTAAGTCACGATAAAATGTTTCAACGTTATCTTAAGTTTTCTGGTTAATGATGTTATGAGAATTGGATAAGTGGCTAGAAAAAGCTAAAACCATCTTATTCATATGTCAGATTAGGAATGCTATTACCCATGTCCAGTCGGATTTGATTGCTTTTTCTATAAACTGTTTTCTCAGAGCCAATTTATGTTGGGAATCAAAGACATTCTCACTCTCCATATTTAACTGGAACTAGGAAGAGCTGTAATCCTCGTTCTGTAAGTGAACTTTCAGAAACTTTCTTGTGATATTAATTACATACCCATGGGGATCATAAACTAGAATCTTAGTCTGCCATCTCATTTCCTGGGTAACCTATCTTTATTTTTTGCTTCTCTGAGGTATTATACTCTAATCATTTTCTTGTTTATTGTCTTTATAGAGCTATGAATTAGCTCGTAAATCGAAGATGCATTCGCCAAATCCATATTCGACGGATGATGATGGTGGTGATGACAAAATGATGATTGGAATGGAGCCTGGTCTAAGAGAGAAGCAGAGTCTTCGGGAACCAAGACTGAAATCCCCCTCTCTCAGTTATTCTAATCCAGTCCCTGACCACAAGTCGTTGAAAGAGAAATTCAAACCTCCGCCCCGAGATATCCCTCTAACTAACAGCAACAAGAGTCGGATAAGCTCCAAAAGCCGGGATGCAGGTTCAAAAAACAATCTGAGAGCCAGTTTCCATAATCTTTCTGGAAGCAATACTGAAACCAATCAAAGTCATTATTATGATAAACATGTTGGTGGACACAAGACCGGGTATCTCACTAAATCTTCGAAGCTGTTGCCTCTGAGTAGCAGCCGATCCCCTGACTCAATGGGTGGAGGTCCATCTTATGGCATGGTAAAGATTTGTTTAGAACTCCATGTCTACAGGTTCCTTTTCATGGAGTATAATTTGTGTTTTGTGTGATATCTTGTTTTGAAGGCGGGAAAGTATAACGGAGAGAGGCATCAAAAGAAGTTTCATTCGACTAAATCATCGGTGAGTTTGATGGTTAATCATATTGAACTTTTATATATTAATATTAGTATTTAAAAAGTTTCAGGCTCTACCAAGTTCTTTTCCTAATTTCAGCTCTACTTTTTTGCTCTTTAATAGGCTACCAAAGGAGTGAAACACGACTATGTTGAGCAAGTTTATGCGCCAAAATCATCAAACAGTGAGATTCTTGGACGAGAAGGCCAAGTAAATCGGTGGGTAACCATTATAATTCATTTGTTGTCCCAAAGAGAGATCGATCTCACTTATTGGATCATGCTATGTTTGTAGGTCTGGTGTGGAATTGCCTTCTAGTTTCAGTGGGGAGGATACAGCAGAATCAAGTTCTTCGATGGATTAAATAAAGGTACAAAAGAAGATTAGGAATTTCCGGTTTGTAGATATGATGAAACCAGTTTGTAGATATGTTGAAACCGGTTTGTAGTTATGATGAAACCGGTTTGTAGATATGATGAAACCGGTTTATAGAGATGATGAAACCCGGTATAGGATGTGAAAAGGTACATCGTGTAATTGGTAAATGTTAGAACTTTCTACATTTTGGTATCTTCTAATACGGTACCAAAATGATACAATGACGACGATTTTAATAGCCTTTGTTTTGTTTTGCAAATAAACCCTGACCGGTTCTGAATTTGGTGGCTAAGCCTGGTTTGGTTCAGGGAGAAAAATTGACCGGTTTGAGTTTATGAAGCCCAGTGAATAGAGACATCAAAGTAAAGCTCAAATTAGGCCTTTTGATTAGCCGGTTTAGAACGTAAAAGGCGTTTCGGTTTATAAGGCAAATAAATAAATAGATTGTGTGACTAGGAGTTTTCGTCACATGAGAAAAAAATCAGAGCCGTTGACTACATTCCTAAATAGTGTGTGGACAATTTTGATTCGGCAAAAAAAAAGGTTTCTTTTAGGGTTAGCGTCGCTTTGCCTCAAAAGTCTCTCCATTTGAAGATAATTTTGGTTCTCTGGAACAGATTTTGTATATTTTCGCTTTCATCCTCTGGATTTCAAATCTCGCTCTGCTCTCTTGTGAGAATTCCTCTCCTGTTCTTTTCTTTCCTTTCGCTCTCTTCCGATTCCGTTGATCGCCGATTCTGTGTCTCGGCTACCCGCGTTCATTTTTTTTGTTATTGTGGGTTTTTTGGTTACGTAACTTGTTGACTTTTTCGTTCCTGGAATTTCGTCGAACGGTTGATATCTTTTTGTTGGATTCGGTTTTGACGGTGGGTCTTGAAAATATTATATCGGTGGATATTTTCTCTTCTGTTTGTTCTGTAAGCCTATGTTCCTTTCATTCCTTGTTGGATCATGTTTTTGATCTGAATCGCAAGCCTTTTTGCTTTCCTTTCTTCATCGTGTCTCAGTGTTAAAATAGCTCTCTTTCACTTGTTGAAGGTGAGAAACTTGTTGGGATTTTAGGACCTCGGCCTTAAGCACGAAACAATTGTTCTTCACTCTGGCCGCTACTGCAGAGTCGTGTGCTTCTCGCACCTCTGCGCAGGTGTGGGGTGGCCTTGAAGTGGTGACTTCACTTTCTCTACCAACGATTTCTCTAGCTTCAATCATTTGGAGGCTTCGTCGTGTTTCAGAGGGTCTAACCCTTGATTACGGCTAACATTGTTACGGCAAATGAACTTCCAGAACTTATAGGAACTTTCTATTCTTGCAAATACATTACTTGATCTTATTGTTTCTAGTTGTGGTTGTAATTAAGAGAACGGTTTTGTGGTTTAGTTTTTGGTTTTCTAGTTTCTTCTGTTGCTGTAGTGGGTGATGTAGTCGTCATTATTAAATTTGACAAAATGGTCAAGTTTTCATGCTTCAACGCCCACATCCACCGCCATAGACCTAAGGTAAGCTGAAACTCTGTAGCCTCGTGTACTTTAGAACAGTTGTGTTACATTCTCTGCGCTAGATTTGTTTGGCCGATAAGACGACACTAATCTGTGCCTATGTTCTTTTGATGTAGAAATCCTTGGATGGATTTTCAGAACGAATGATCAGAGAAAGAAGTTCTAAATCAAAAGGATTGAGCTCAATCATATTTGGGAGGAACATTGCTTCTGTTAGTGAAAACAGCAATCCAGCTGCGTCTACCGCTATTGAGCGTGTCTGGAAATCTGAGGAAATTAAAACCAATGGTATTTTTGAGCATGATGTTGGGACGCATCAGCTACGGCATCTCAAGAAAAGCCAGTCTCATGGAGATGAACTATACTTAGATGGGAGGGATGCCACAGAGAATGGAACTGATGATGGAACAGATCGGGTTACTTCTCCAAATTCTTATGAACAGAGCGGTACTCTCGGGGTAGGCAGCAGCAAGCGTGTAGAAGGGAGTCCTACTCCATGTGAGAAAGCTCTAGCTTCAGTTTCTGCTGACCAGGGTTCAGATCAAGCACTCTATGGGTCCATTTTCTCTCATGGAGATCTTCGTCATGCTGATAAATACAGCCGTCAGCTCGATGATATCTCGTTATACGATGAACAAATGGACAGCTCGAACAGCCAAAGGCCTTATGATTCACCATTGATTGTGAGGTCGAACTCAATGCCTAATATTGCGGACTCTGCATCAGGGAAATCTTCACCTTTCAAATCTTCTTCTCAACGCTCTAGATCCTCTGATGACCTTCGTGTTCTTGACATGCAACAGACAGATAAATCAGTGCACGAGACTGATGCAGAGGTGAAGCAAGAGCAAGATCAAGGTGAGGAGTATGATATGCCTAAATCTGGAGATAACAACAAGGAAAATCTCGAGGAGGACGGATATGATGATGCATATGACTATTCTTCCCTGGCAAAAGATTGGATAGTTCCACCTACGGATGAACTCAAATTAACAAAGTTCTTTGAGGGAGAAACATCAAACCAGCAAGCAGAATTTCCAGGAAAGGATTTTAAAATCAAGCGTATCGAGGATTGGGTCAATGACCTTCAGCATGTAAACTTGTCTAATGAAGCTGAAGAAATAACAGGATACAACGATGAGTTGCCAAGAGAACATGTCGTGTTAAATGAACCAGCAACATCTTCTGCTAAAGTAGATGTCATCAAGTTAACACCTGGAATGGAAGCTGCGAAAAAGTACATATCCTCTTTGAGTGCTTCTACAACCACAGCTCAGCTGGTTGGTCATGGTCTTGTTGTGATACCATTCCTCAGTGCATTTGTTGGTCTGAGAGTTCTCAATCTCTCAGGAAATGCAATAGGTAATCTAAATTGCCCGGTCTTGCTAACCTTCTACCCATTGATCATCTTTGTTTTGTCTATTTTTATACTGGTCTTAATACATTTTCCAGTTAGGATAACTGCTGGTGCTCTTCCTCGAGGACTGCATGCGTTAAATTTGTCAAAGAACAGTATCTCAGTGATCGAGGGCCTACGTGAACTCACTCGGCTCCGAGTATTAGACCTGAGTTACAACAGAATATTAAGACTTGGTCATGGTATGGCCTGACCTTGCTCATCTACATTCTCTGGTTATCTGCTTTTTATATTGAAGTCATGTTTGATGTATATCGTTTCTTTTTTTATTCTTGGTAACCAAGGTCTGGCTTCTTGCTCCTCTCTGAAAGAACTATACCTAGCTGGTAACAAAATAAGTGAAATCGAGGGTCTTCACCGTCTTTTGAAACTGACTGTCTTGGATTTACGGTTCAATAAATTTTCAACCACCAAATGTCTCGGCCTGCTCGCTGCAAATTACAGTTCTCTTCAGGCTATAAGCTTGGAAGGTAACCCTGCGCAGAAAAATGTCGGTGATGAACAATTGAGGAAGTATCTTTTAGGACTCCTGCCGCATTTGGTATACTATAACAGACAAGGTAGTAAAGATGCTCGGTTTGGGACAAGCACACATCAGTTGGACAGAAGTCTCAGATCAGAGCTCAAAAACAGTAGCCGGAAGAATAGCCATGGTGCATCAAGTGCTCACAAACCTGGATCATCCACAGCTCGCAAAGCATCGGGCTTGCAGAAAAGATCTAAGGAGAGAAACAGCCGACTTCCACCTGTAGGACACAAAGTATCAGCAGCTGCTTACGAGAATCATTACGTTGCAGCAATTGGTGATAGATTGTCTAGTCTGAGATCAGAGCTCTCTATGAGAAGAAGTCGAAGCGAAGGAACTCTGGGACCTATCTGATCTCTCTCTCTCTCTCTCTCTCGATTGCGAGGTAGTAATGATGAAGATGATTTCTTTGTTTAGCATATTTCATCACTTTCCCCATGTTTCATCTTTGTGGTTTTTTTTTTGCGTTAGCATTTACATCCGAAGGTTTGAGTCTTTCTTGTAGCTTCTCAATAATGTCTGATAAAAACGAGTTACGTACATTCTTTTCAGCACAGTTTGAGATATATATTGCAAATAGACTTTGAATCTCTTGTCTCTTAAATGTTTGTTTGATTCTGCCATTACAGTTCTAAGAGAGAGTCCACCTTTGGTTCGGTTAAACCGGATAACCATTCCTAATTGTTGTTAACAGTAGCCTTATAGGTCTGATTTGGACTTTGTTTCCATTAATGGGCCTGACTGGTTCATACACGTAGCCCATTATGAAAGTAATGGGCTTAATGTGGGTTAGTACTTATTGATTACAGTAAGAACAAAAGCAATTGAATGATTCAAATCTATAAAGTGGTCCAAAGAGTATCATACTGCCTTCCTGCAACAGAGATTCTGGCAACTGGATCCATATAACTCGGATAACGAAGTCTCATAAGACAAAATCTTATGCCTGAAGAATTAAATTCATAGTAATTCTTTTTTTTCTTTTACCACATTGTTCAAATTGTAACATAACCATAGATTTTTTTTTTGTTTTGGTGAAAAACATAACCAACCATAGGTTATTATACAGAAAGCACAATATTTATTGATTATTCTCCCCTTAACTGCAGAAACCAAAACTGTAAATACAGAACATGATAGATAATTACCACAGTTTTTGGTGGTCCAAAGGAACAAGGAAGAACAGTACCCGTGATTTCGTCTTTGATCATTCATCACTCTCTTGTCTTCCATGAAGAGAGAATGGCTTATTTTGAAGCATAAGATTGATGGAGAAAAAAGAAGGAAGCAAGTGTCTCTTTCATAAGGGGACCAGAGGTCTTTTTTTAAAGAGTAGCAAAGTGATTGCATCAGTTGAGATTATGTCTGACCATAAATCGTCTTTCAGATTAACATCGACGAGTACTAGTTTTCCTCCTCTTAGGCAAAGATGCTATGATTGTGATGCTCTTATTGCTTTCTTCGCAGCTCGAGAATTGCTGATCAAGCACATTTACTACTGTATCAGTGCTTTCTTCGTTTTCTTCAACTACATTTCTCTCCTGTATTGCTTTGTAACACTCCATTAACTCATCCTGCAACCAAATTTTAACTCTTAAAGATCACAGTTACAAAAAAGAGGCTCCATCATCACTTCTTTCAAAACTTTACCTTATTTACATATGGGCATTGGCAGATTATGTTACTGAAACATGGAAACTGTAGAGGGCAGAGCTTAGAAGAAGCAAAGAGAAGTGCAGCGCCTGCAATCACGGATGGTTTAAACTCAAGGAATTTGATATCTGCAGCGTTTTCAAAAGATAAGGATAAGACACATTGATGAAAATGATTTTCAATTCAAAGCATGAAATTTGATTGTGAATGAAGAAAACATCAAGGCTTTACCATGTTGAAGACTGAAAGTAAGATCAGTGGCTTGAGATTTGAGGGAATGTTTGAGTACTAAAGGATCTTCTTTGAGCTCAAAGAGACTAAGGAAAAAGGCGAAAAACGAAAAAGGAGTAATTGAACGCATTCTCCATTTAAGAGCTCCTAAAATCATATTCTCCATTCTCTCTATCATATGACCATCAAATATCTCACCTGCTTCCGCCTGAAAACAAAATCTCAAATGTTCACACTCATTGTCTCGATTTGTTCGTATGGTTGTAAAGATTCAGTCTTTTTAGTTACCGGAAGATCATACACAGATATCTCTGGTTTCCTCATTTTGGCAGATAAAGAGACACAAGAAAGAGAGATAAGCTTGAGAATCCATGGCTTTGATTGCTGCTGAAAAAAATTTAAAAAAAAAAACGGAATTAGTCAAATCTTAGATGAAACACATAACAGATTCTGTCGGAAGATTCTTTTTTTTTACCGGCATAGCTTCACTGGACAAGAACCTGTCTAGATAATTCACAGCAAGATACGTCAAAGATGGGTCGTCGAATTTTCTGGAATACTGCAAAATTAATATCGAAAAAAGTAAGTTTTTTTTATAATGATTCAGTATTCAGACTAAAACCCAGAAACCTTTGAGGAAAATGGGTATTCAGGAAAGTCCAAAAAAGACCTGAATGATTGAAGAAATGGCTTGGTTTCGATTAGAGAGAAGAAAAGCAGAGGACTTAACGCCATGGAAGTAATGAGAAGAAGGCATGTGTTGAAATTCGACGAGGAAAAGAGAGAGTGGTAAGGCTTCATTGTCTGTTTCGTCGTCAACGTTATTGTGGAGAGAAGAATGTGAAAGAGGATGTTCGAGATGAAACTCCATTGATTGAAAGAGTCTCTGGAGCGCTTCTTCTGATTTGGTGTTAGTAGAAGAAGTAAGACAGAGACATTTAAAAGAGAGATGTTGTCTTCTTTATTGAGAGAGAGAGAGATGGTTTTTGGTCTTTTGAGGGATATTACTTATTTATTCATTATCTCTTAAGTTATTAACATATGATTTCTCGATAATTATTCGAATTTCTCGTTAATCGTTATCAATTTTGTTCAATATTAATTGAGGCTTTACTCAAACTAATATTTTCAATTTTAATATAAATTTATTTGTATTTTGCAATTTTTTAGTTGTTATTGGTTAAATTGGTTTAAATAAATAGTAAAAAATATTTACTGCAGAAAAACTTATAAACGTTATTCAAAATGAAATAGTAAGAGTTACGATTTAAATCTTTTTCAACACAAAAATGATTCTAGTAAAAGAGAAATCATAAAAACATTATCAAGTTAAATTCTGCTTGGTAAAATGTTTTAAATTCATCCAATCGTACATGAATTTCACACAAAAAAGTAAAAGTTTATAAATGTATAAATAATCGATTTTTAAGTTTTACAAAACAAATGCAATTTACAGCTAGTTTTGTATTAAAATCTGAATCCAAATTTTGATAGTTTAATCTTTTCTTTTCACCGATATTTTTGTATTTAAATTTATATTTTTTATATCGTTCAAATGAATGATTCAATTTATTAAAGGATAATTGTTTAAAATACCAACTTTTAAAGTTTTTGATCGAAAAAATAGTATCATTAGTTTAAATTTTCAATAATAACATAAATTTAATATTAAAATATATTAAAACTATATTTTAATAGAAAAAATTAAAACATAAATTAAAAAAAATAAATCCAAATATAATAGTTTAATTTTATGTGTAATTTATTTATAGTAAATAAGTATTTTTACATAATTATTTATGTTATTTTTGAAATTTTAGTTTTATGATGCTATATTTTAAAAAAAACTTTAAAATATAATATTTTATTGTATTACTTTTCTTTTAAAATTACTTGGTAATTAAGTTTACAAATATTTTTGGTTTTCAACTCCTCACTACATTAAAAAATGTAAAGATATAAACTAAGGTCTAAGGCTATCAATCAAATATGGTAAAATCTTATATCATCAAACCATTTTTATAATCCAAATTATGCATTCATTAGTAGAGTTTCTTACCGTACATTGTTAATTAGGTTGTAACAGCTTCGTTTCCTTGTCTTCTTGAACTCACCTTTTGTTAGGTTTTGAATTCCCTGATATACACTTAACTAGATTTATACCCACGTCATGCGTGGGGAAAAATATTCGCAAATTATAATTTATTAGTAAATATAAATTAAATATTTAACTTTTATTTAAAATTACTTTTAACATTAATTTTTGTATACACAGATTAAGAAAAGAAAATTAATTATTTTTTACGAATTTAATAGTATTTTTTGTTATTTTAATAACAATGATATAATTGTAATTATTTTAATAAGTTAAGCTTATTTATATATTTATTTAAAATTTACTGTAGTGATAACATGTCATCATGGTATTTCTGTTAATAACACGTCAGAGTAAGGTTATTTTTTTAAAATATTTTTCAAATAATATATTACGGATTACGATAGTAACGTATAAAAAAATTAAAGAAATAAAAATTAATGTTTTTGCAAATGTAATAATATTTTTTGTCAGTTGAATAAATTATATTTATTCTCTAACCAAATTAATATATATTTATTCTCTAATCAAATTAATATCTATTTATTTTCTAACCAAATTAGTATCAGTGGCATATATTGTAATTATTCGAGTAACTTAAACCCTTTTATATATTTAAGCTGAAACTCGTTGTGATGTTGACACGTCATCATAGTATTTTTATTATTAACACATAAGAGTAAGATTATTTTGTTAAAAAAATTTTTAAATAATATATTAAGGATTAAGTTTGGAAGTGGACAAAATTTGTTTGAGAAGTCAATGACCCAAAAGGCCAAAACTGTCATGTGATTACGCAATTTGAACAACTTTTTTTTTTTACTTTTATCTTTTACTGTCAAACAGACTGACTATTTTTTTTAGGGTAATTGCAAAAAGCAAAAGAAACGTTAAAATCAGTACTTTATATTTATGTTCGAAATGTGAAATATAAAAAAATCTAGATATAAAGGAAATGAAGAAAAAAGCATTGACTGACAGTTAGTATTTAATTAAAAATGTAAGAGTAATTTTTTAAAAAAAATTATGTGTAACGTAAAAAAGCGTTTCAGTTTTGGGAGTATTAGCTAGTAAACAACATAAAGTGATTTTTAAAATTATATAAAAAATTAAATGGAAATTAATTGCTTTGCTTTTATTTGCTTACATCCCCGCATACATTAATAACTAGATTTATATCTACGTAATAGCTAAAAATATTCATAAATTATATAATATTATTTATTATTAAATATAAATTAGATATTTATATAATTTTAATTTTATTTAAAATTATTTTTAATATTAATTTTTATATACGTAAATTAAAGAAATAAATTAATGAATTTAATAGTATTTTTTGTTAGTTTAATAAAATATATTAATTATCTAATCAAATTAATAACAATTACATATATTGTAATTATTTTAGTAATTTAAACTCATTTATATATTTATTTGAATCTAAATGTAGTGATAACACATATACATTATATTTTTGTTAATAACACATTATCATAAAATTATTTTTAAAAAATGTTTTTTAAATAATATATTAAAAATGATGCAAATTATTAGATTTTTGAACCTGTTTTCAATTTTATGTATACTGCTCAGTAATTTATAAATATATGGGTTTCACCAGATGCACTATAGTTATAAAAAAACCTATAATAATCTCTAAGAAACAAAGAAAAAATACTATAGTATACATTGACATTCCAGAGAATTAGCAAAAATAAATAAAACTCCATGTTGTTTGTTTTCTGCAACTGCAGGGTGTGTGGAATGGAGTGAGATCCACGACCAAATCATGACATTGTATTACACATTTTTAATTACATAACTAAATTAATGTTTAGGGAGAAGCAAGTGGTTTAGTGGTTATATCACCTTTACGTCCATCTCAAAGGTGTGGAGTTCGACTCCACTGCCCCTCGTAGGAGGGTGCTAAATCTTCGTATGAAGATACTGGACTATTGGGTCGGTCCGTTATGACTCAGTGACAAAAAAAAGCTAAATTAATGTTTAGGGAGGAGCAAGTGGTTTAGTGGTTGTATCACCTTTACGTCCATCCCAGAGGTGTGGAGTTTGAGTCCACCGCCCCTCGTAGGAAGGTGCGAAAATACTGGACTATTGGGTCGGCCCGTTGTGATCCAGTGACAAAAAAAAATTAATGTTTATTTTATAGTTAATAAATGCTTGTTATCACATTTCAAGTAAGACGTGTCAATAATCATTGGAAACCTTTCTATAGAGAGAGAGATTTGCATTGACTGGTCATCTAATAACCACAAGGCTTCATCATGATCAACGCATACACATAAGAAATTAAATTAGGAAACCTTATATGTAACATGCACGATTTTCTAATATATATATTGAGTTACCTAATTTATAAGCAAGACATGTGATTTGTTTATTGTAGTGTAAACAATTGAATCCGATAAACTTTTGAAATCTCCAGTGGAATCCAAAGCTTCGACATTCATATTGTAGAAATATAATGTTTATAACGGAGGTTGCAAGCAATTGACAATTAATTATTAGTCCAATTGAGAAGCTAAGGGTTGCTACATTCAAGATTAGTAGTTTATTGTTGTCGTTAACAACTTTGATTATATCTATTATATAGAAATAACCATGAATATGTATATATGTGTGTCATGTGTGTATGTTTGTTGCGATTTATGAGACTATAAACAATCTATGCATATTTTTATTGTTGAAAGTGGATAATGTTGGAACTCGGTTTTATAGAAGTGGTTGTCAATCACTTTCCGGTGAATTTTGTAAAGAACACGTTAAAACCGAAGTTCGTTTGAATGAATAAATAAGTATTTAAAGTGGGTTGATTGATAAATATAAAATGAATAAATTTAATTTGTCCCACATTATAGATTAGAGGTGAAATATCTTTTGTATATCAAGCGGAAAATCAATAACAAAAATCATAATTTTGTATATACTTTGGTGTATTAGTTGAAGGAGATAACCGAACTCGAATTTTGAGTTTTCGAAATTTAACAAATGAACCAATGGTCGGTACAATTTTTATTGTGATTTGTCTCAAACTTCATTTGCTATTTGTTGACTAATTCAAATTCAACATCTCTTCTATTGAGTTAAATTACAAGTTACTATCAAATTAATTTGATTTATTATTTTGTAACATAAAAATCATAAAAAATTTTAGTAGACAATCAATTCTCATTAAAAGTGGAGTAACATATTTATAAGTTCATATGGTGAGCATTAAGTAAATGATGGAAAACGAGGATGAAAAAAAAAATCTTTGGTTTTTTCATTTTAAAAGTATAAAAAATACACATAAAAAATTATTTACATGTTGAATCTGAGAGTGCAACATAGAAAAACGTTCGTTGGATTCTATTATTGGATTGTACAAAACAGAACAGTTGCAGTTGTATTATGAGATTCAGAACGTCATGCAACCATCACAGTACGGCGCATTTTTAGAATTAAGAAAATAGTGTCTCGTCTTTGTAAATACAGTCTTTCTAAAATTCTTGTATCAGTACTTTTTTACATTTTATTATATGTAATTTTATTCATAATTATTGCGTTGCTTACATTGTATGCATTGCGTTCTTACAGATAATGTATAATCTTTAAAATTTTGAAAAAGAGATTAATATCTCATTCGATTCTTCTGAGAGTTGGCTTTGAGCTTTGAGTGTGTTTTTCTTCTTTTAAATTAGCCATTTTTCTAATATGAAAAGATGAAAAAAATGAGGAGAAGAAGAATATTAGATGAAACGTTAATATCTTTATGAGCTCATTTGTTTGCTTTGGGGTTGCTTCACAATTGCGCCATCTTTATAATTGTATATTTTCTTAAACTGTTATTCCTAACTAGAAATGCCTAAAATCATTTGTAAAATTTCTGCAAAATGGTAAGAAATGATGCATTGTTGGAAAGAGGACAAGAAAGATATAATGCATTGGACAAAGGAAAAGCCTAAAAGCATTCTCACAATTAAGATTTATTTTCAACTTTTATGTCTTTGTAACATTAATGTATTCTTTTTGTGAAAAAATAAAAACTATTTAAAAGAACATTCGCATGTTCTGCTTTTTTAACCATTACCAAAATAGAGCCGACAGAGAAAAGTCATTATAACACAATAGAAAGAATTATAATAAACCATCTTCGTTTGTATAAAACGCATTTTCATTTACAAGTTAATATTTTGCTCTATATTGTTCAACTTTAAAACATATAAAGATAACATTTTTTACGAATTCATGGGTAATAATCTTATTAATTAGTTCCTCTATTACTCGATCCTATTGCTATTAGGATATATTTATTATTATATTAAAGGCGATATTGTAAACAAAAGATAGTGGTCGAAAAGCTTATGAATATAGAATATATCTTTATTCTCTTGCTATGTAAAATATATACGTACTAAATTTATATCCACGACATGCATGAGGAAAAATATTCATAAATTATATTTTATTAGTAAATATAAATTAAATATTTATATAATTTTAAATTTTATTTAAAATTAGTTATAATATTAATGTGTATATAAATTAAGAAATAAAAAATAATTATTTTTATGAATTTAATAGTATTTTTTGGTTAGTTTAATAAAATATATTTTATGTTAATAACACGTTAGAGTAAGATTATTTTCTTAAAATGTTTCTTAAATAATATATTAGAGATTAAGGTAATAAATTAAATCTATTTATATTTATTTGAAATTATTTATAAATTAACGTATAAAAAATTTAAAGAAATAAATTTTTTTTTTTAAATGTAATAATATTTTTGGCTTAGTTGAATTAAATATATCTATTTTCTAACCAAATTAATATCAATGACATGTATTGTAATTATTCTAGTAACTTAAACCTTTTTATATATTTAAATTGAAATTCGTTGTGGGGTTGACAAGTCAGCTGGTATTTTTGTTATTAACACGTTAGAATAAGATTATTTTGTTAAAAACTTTTTCAAATAATATATTAGGAATATGTATGATACATTGCATGTAATTAAGTCCAAACTTGTGAACATTAAAGACACTATAATCTTAATATATGAATAAATTACGAATATAAATTTGGAGATTCAAGGCAAGAATGGCAAAGGGTACGTATGATGAGATTTTCATAATTACATGTGTAGTTAATAATGTTAAACTGATTAGACAATTAATTCAGAAAAAGTATGTATTGGGGATTAGCTATATTTATATCTAGGAATAAAGAAACGAGGTTGAGTCATTTGTTCCCGATTTCGAATATTAACTTGAGAAAAATGGTTTTAAGTTACTAATTTAAAGAGATTATGGAGAAAGATTATAATTTCTTTGTTAACGATAAAAAATAGTAAAGAAAAAAGAAGAAGAAGAGAAAGCAAAAAGACAGACATGCAAGCACGTGATGAGTACATGTCTCGCAGAGTATCACGCCATGCACATTGATCATCATATCATCTAATTCATTTACTTCTTTGACTCTTTCAGTCGTGTCTCTTTACATTTTTCATTTGGTTTTGATTTTTTTTAATTAAAATCTGAATTCTAAACTCTTAAAATCATAAGCTAAACTCTAAAAACTAAAGTATAAATCATAATACTAAATCTAAACTTAAATATTTAAATTATAACCATGAAAAGTCATTGTTAATGTTTGTGATTTTAAAAATAAATAAATGGTATCTTAAAAAAAAAGCTATCGATGATATTTCAAAATAAATGTATGATATTTGAAAGAATTCATCATCTTTTAATTACATGGGGGATGAAATGATTTTAATCGACCATTTTTGCCATTTAGGTTTATTAAAATTATTTTACAAATGAAAATTCTCAAAAATACCATAGTTTTTAAAATCTAAAAATATATTCATTAGCTTTTTATTTCTAAATAATACCAATTTTTTTACAGTTTGTAAAAAGACTCAAATTCCATGAGGTCCATAAAATTATAGTCTTTGTATTAAAATTGTTTACATATTGTAAAAAGATTCAAATTCTATAAAAAAGCACTTAGAATGAACTCTTTAACCATTCAAATTATATTCAATTCTTAAAAAGGACTTTAAAGAAAGATGCGGTTTGTTGTTTGAAAAATCTATTTTCAATTTGATATAAACTAGCACATGTTTTCTTGCAATTTGATATAAAAAATTGATTATTGGAGAGTGCTACCATTGACTATTGTTTTTGGTACTACAATAGATTTATGAATGTTACTCAATAAGTAAAAGGTCAATTGACTAAAATAACATTATTTCAAGTTTTTGTTCCAAATATAGCACTAGTCATTTAAATTTTCAAAAATAACACAAATTTAATATTAAAATAATTGAAAATTTATTCCTAATGAAAAAAATTTAAACCTAAATTGGAAAAAGTGAATCCAAACATTATGTTTTAATTTTTTATATATTTTATTTAAGGTAAATAATTATTTTTACACAATAATTTATGCTATTTTGGAAATTTTAATTTTATTGTGATAAATTTGGAAAATAAACTTAAAATGATGCTATTTTAGGGTATTCACTATTTTTAGATTAGTTTTTTCACTTTTCGTTCTTATGATAAAATCTTTTTGAGTATTTTATCTAATTGATATTGGGCTTCTGGTAGATACATTGATAATATGGGGCCTAATATCTAATAACCCATTTAAATTCAGTATTGGGCTAATTAAAGCCCATTAATTACGTCATCGGGGAAATCCAAAATCTGATAAGTGTGTGGCTATGTGGAAGCAGAGGTTGGCGCGTGCCTTATCTGTTTCTCTCTCTCCTAGTGGTCTTAAAGCTCGCTGTGTGATCCCATTTTGTCTTCCTCCTCCAGAACCATAACCCTTTTACCATTTCGGCTAAAGCGTTCGATGACTACATCAATGGCGTCCTCTTCTCTATCTCCTGCTACTCAGGTTCACTCTCAATAATTCGAAACTATTTTCTTACATGTTTCATGGGGGGGTTTTGCTGATTTTTGTTTTCTATTTTTACATGATCGATGTAAAAACTGGATCTATCTTACCAGATTTGAGGGCAGATTCGTAACTGGGGTTTCTTAATTGTATTTTTTTTTGTGAAATTTTGTGTTTTTTGTGTGTGTGGGAGTAGCTGAGTTCGAGCAGAAGCGCTATGTTGGCGATGTCTCGTGGGTTGTTTGTGAAACCAACGAAAACGAATCATCAAATGGCTAGAAAAGAGAAGATTGGGTTGAGAATTGCTTGTCAAGCGACGAGTATTCCAGCAGACAGAGTTCCAGATATGGAAAAGAGAAAACTGTTGAATCTTCTTCTCGTGGGGGCTCTTTCTCTCCCTAGTGGCTTCATGCTTGTCCCTTACGCTACCTTCTTTGCTCCTCCTGGGTCAGTCTCATTTTATTCTCCACGCTTTGTTAACGAGATTCATGGGTTTTGAGAGTAACCTTGAGTCTCTTGTTATGGTGGAAAATGAATTTGCTCCTGTTTTTATAAAGCCGTTAAAGATTAGCTTTTGGTTCTATTTCATTCCAATATGTAGTTATTAATGGATTTGATATCAGTGAGACTTCATAGAGTTTCTTTCTTTTTCCTGTAACATTGGTTGCATTAGGGAGAACGATCTAGACACTCTTTGTATTGTGTTTTGCTTTGGTGAAGTTTTAATTTGCTCTTTGTTATGTTACTTTTGGTTCTTCTTCAATCCAATATGTAGTAGTGAATATTCGGAGATGGTTTATTTGGTGTTTACTTAGATGTTAGATCAGTGAGACTTCATGGAAAGTTTCTTATATTTCATTATTCTTAATCTTTACGTCTCTTTTAAAAAATGCAGATCCGGAGGTGGAGGTGGTGGTACCCCAGCCAAGGATGCACTTGGAAACGATGTAATTGCAGACGAATGGCTTAAGACTCATGGTGCCGGTGATCGAACCTTGACCCAAGGATTGAAGGTAAAAGAAAATTGTTAATACTATAAGAATTTAATCAGCCCTTGGAAAAGTAATCTAAGTTCTCAATAAGGGTTCTTGCATCTCAATATGTGATTTTTTATGAGATAGGGAGATCCGACTTACCTAGTTGTGGAGAACGACAAGACTCTAGCGACATATGGTATAAACGCAGTGTGCACACATCTTGGATGTGTTGTGCCATGGAACAAAGCTGAGAACAAGTTTCTATGTCCTTGCCATGGATCCCAATACAACGCCCAAGGCAGAGTCGTTCGTGGTCCAGCGCCATTGGTAAGTCAAATACATTACACTCTATCTAGTAAACTCTCTCAAACAAAAACTAAAGCTAATTTGATGGAACAGTCGCTAGCCTTGGCTCATGCGGATATCGATGATGGTGGGAAGGTTGTTTTTGTTCCATGGGTTGAAACTGACTTCAGGACTGGTGATGCTCCATGGTGGTCTTAAACCTCTGCAACAACAACTCTTTTGTTGGTGGGGGGGAAAGAAAAGAAGAAAGGTTGAGTCTTTAATACATGTTTGAATTTCTTATAATGTAAAAGCTGTGTGTAATCATACATTTCATGGCAATTACTCTGTGAATTCTTGTCTCCTATATGAATATCATGTTCATTCATATCCCAAATCTTTTGTTTAAATTCACATTTTTAAGTCTTTCCGTGTAATTAGATTTTGTTCTGCTCTCAAGTTTGCAAGTTTCTTGTATTAGTTCAGTATCAATATATACGTCAACGAAGTTACATTAGTCAAATAGCCCGTATAGCTCAGTGGTAGAGCGTCAGTCTTGTAAACTGAAGGTCCGTAGTTCGATCCTGCGTGTGGGCATTTTACAAATTTTACATTATGTTACTCCATTTCTCACAAAATGTAATAATTTTTTTTTTGCCAAAAACAAAATGTAATAATTTACCCACCATTCTCATTGCTATAAGTTTTTTTTCCATATGCAAGTAATAAAATGAAAATGTGAAAACAAAAACATAATTATTAACAAATTATTATTATTGTTGACATATTTTCTTTACTGTGCAGTATAAAAATGATTCAAAGACTTTCACATACAGGTGGAACAGTACCACATAGTGCTTCACAACTCCAAAGGATTTGGTCTTTTGCCGGCTAATTAATTAGTTAGTTAATTAACCTAATTAATCAATATAATAAAGCAATAGAGTACTTCTATTTTGATGATCTTGCTTACTGCATACTACCATTTTTTTGGTTGCTCGGCTAAAAATATTAGTAAATTAGAATACAAAATTAGTTAGTTCACTTTGCTATAAGAAAAAAAATAAACATAATAAGAAAAATATTTACAAATTATATAATATTATTTATTATTAAATTTAAATTAAATTAATTTTTATTTAAAATTATTTAATAATAATTTTTGTATATATAAATTAAAAAAAATAATTCTTTTAATAAATTTAGTAGTATTTTTTGGTTAGTTTAATAAAATATATTGATTATCTAACCAAATTAATAACATTATATATATCGTAATTATTCTACATATATCGTAATTTAAATATATTTATATATTTATTTGAAATTTACTATAATTATAACACGATATCATGACATTTCTGTTAATAACACGTAAATGTAAAAACAAAAATTTTAATTTTCTTCAAATAATATATTACGGATACTTCATAAAAACTAATCTATACATATAAATAGATAAAGTTAAAATATTTTATTAAAATTTTGATATAAATATGAATTAAAATACAACTAAGTTTTGGGTTTAGATTATTTAGAACCGATAAACTTTTTAAGACTTCAATACAAAGCCACAAGTCTCCAACATTTCCTCTCCATCAACAATATCCCAACTCTAAGACAATCTCTCCTATTTTTGTCCATATTTATAAGTTATTACTTACCTCGACTTTTCCGTTAAGATTTTCAATCACATTTCTTTAACATTCTCCTTAGTTAACCCTTCCTATCGGGTCTTCAAGAAGCCAAGAAAGGACCTCTTTCTCGGCTTCTTCTCGGAGTCTTATCATTCTCCTTTTTTCTCGTTTTCTTCCTCCACACGTAAGCCTAACTCTAAAATGGATTCCACGGAACTAAAACGTGTGTTCCAAATGTTCGACAAGGACGGAGATGGACAGATCACAAAGATGGAGCTAAACCTGTTATTAAAGAACCTCGGAACCGTAATACCGGACAACGAGCTAACGCAGATGATGGAGAAGATCGATGTGAATGGTGACGGGTGTATTGACATTGAAGAGTTTGGAGAGCTTTACAAAGCGGTAATGGTCGAAGATAAGGACGAAGTGGGAGAAGAAGACATGAAAGAAGCATTCGACGTTTTTGATCGGAACGGGGATGGGTTTATTACGGTGGATGAATTGAAAGCGGTTTTATCTTCCTTGGGACTCAAGCAAGGTAAGACCTCGGAGGAATGTAGGAGGATGATAATACAAGTGGATGTTGATGGTGATGGTAGGGTTAATTACAAGGAGTTTAGTCAAATGATGAAAAAGGATCCCTTTTTTTGACTCTTTGAGCTGATAAACACATGGTTTGGTTTGTAAAAATTGTAGATGTGTTTGTTTGTAATGTGATGAAGAATGCTTTGTTTATACGTTAAGTTGCTTTATAATGCATGCGATTCATATTTTGAGATAACATAGATGAAAGTGTTGTTAATACATAGTCATGAATGTAAATCGCTGTACTATGGCTTTTCTTAGATTGTTTTATTTGCATTTTGAATGTATATTGAGTGTCAAAAAATTAAACATAAACCACTATTATAGTAGCATTCGAATTCCATTTCTTAGATGATATCAGACATAAAAGCCTCAGTTAAATCCATTAGCTTCATAGAAATTGCAGTTTCTGCAGAGTGGTTCTTCCTGAAAACAGGATCTCAGCTCCACTGCACCTAGAAAATTGGATTAAATCCTCATCGAAAAAAACTTTGAAAAATATAATAAAGGCGGCTCTAATTTACCTTAGGTTACATGTGGGTGGTGAAGAACAAAGAAATGCCTCATTACTTGAGGGTTTCACATGATGATGGGTATGCTTCTCGAAACAGCTTTGCAGATCATATGGTCTACCAGTAATTTTCTCTTCCCGCTGATTCATTTCAAAGGGCAGTGTTTGGGATGTATTATTGGATGGATTCATTTCAAAGGGCAGTGTTTGGGATGTATTATTGGATGGTAATCGGGTTCACCTACATCTGTCTGCTTCTTGAATGCATTCGGTGCGCTATTGCTGGAGTTTATGCTCAGATTCCTTTCATGACAGATGCTGCTTCTATTCACACCCTCTTCAACATGGGAGGTTCTCAGAGACCACTCAGCTGAAAGGTGAAAAACTGCTCCTTTTAGTGTTGCATACTTGAAATAGGCACAAGTCATGGTCTTTTTGTCCAGACGGGAGGTGGTTGTGTTTTGTAGCTTAGTGACAGTGTCTCATGTGTAAAACAGATCTCTCTATGACAGTAGCTTGAATCAATATATATTATCTTTCTTATCAAGTATGTCTAGTTTGGTTTATAACTTTATCGGATTCACTGGTTAATAGCTTTCGAAATTCCAGATAAAACAAGTTCTTACATCAACGTAAAACTGGCTTAATTACATTGAAATTTTGGGTTATGGGCTCCATGTTTACAACTTAAAAGATGATCAAAAATGGAGACCACGTCTCTTCATCATGGTACCAACCAAATCACAATGTCGTAATTTTATACCATCTTTCATTACAAAAGCCTTCCTTGTTATTTAAAACCTTGACCGGTTCTAAGCACACAGCTCATAGCCTCATACAATTGCTGTTTAGTATTAACACATTCGTTTTCAGACAGCTCTTAAATGTCTCTATAGCATCATGTAATCATCTAAACCACCATTAAATGGTTCTTTCTATTAAAAGCAAGCTTGCCTATTTTCCCTAATTTGTTGAAATTATCGCCATGAACGATCTAATCTCAAGCTCGTTCAAGAGATACACAGACCTAAACCACCAAGTCCAACTCGATGACATTGAATCTCAAAGCCCTTCTCTTGATTCAGGCAACCTCGATGAGTTCTTCGGATACGTCGAGAGTGTTAAAGAAGACATGAAAGCTGTCGACGAGATTCATAAGCGTCTTCAAGATGCTAATGAAGAATCCAAGACAGTACATGATTCCAAGGCCGTGAAAAAGCTTCGTGCTCGTATGGATTCGTGTGTAAGCGATGTCTTGAAACGTGTCAAGATGATAAAGTTGAAGCTCGTGGCTTTGGAGAAATCAAATGCTGCTCAGAGAAAAGTCTCTGGTTGTGGTCCTGGCTCGTCCGCTGATAGGACCAGAACATCGGTTGTTAGTGGATTGGGAAAGAAGCTTAAAGACATGATGGATGATTTTCAGAGACTACGAACCAAAATGGCTACTGAGTACAAGGAGACGGTCGAGAGACGGTAATTTTCATTTGGCTGGTTTTACAATAATTTCAACAAAGATCAATTCTTGTTTTTAAAGGAAAAGATTTATCCTTGCTGGTATTGACAAACAAGAAATGGTAAAAAAAATTGTGTTTTCCATTGCATCTTTGAAGGTACTTCACTATAACTGGGCAAAGAGCGGATGAAGAGACGATTGAGAAACTGATATCGAGCGGAGAAAGCGAACGTTTTCTCCAAAAAGCGATACAAGAGCAAGGTCGTGGACAGATCATGGACACATTATCAGAGATCCAAGAACGACACGACGCGGTTAAAGAAATAGAACGGAGTCTGTTGGAGCTGCACCAATTGTTCCTCGACATGGCTGCTCTAGTAGAAGCTCAAGGGAATATGCTCAACGATATCGAATCAAATGTTTCAAAGGCAAGTTCTTTCGTCATGAGAGGGACTGATCAATTGCATGTTGCTAAAGATCTTCAGAAGAACTCGAGGAAATGGACTTGTATTGCCATTATACTTGCTATTGTTCTTGTTATTGTGATTCTTTTCCCAATCCTCTATACAGCTGTACTTAAACCTTGATTTCCAAAGAAAACCTTTTGTTTTCCTCAAACTCTTTTCGAATTAAGATCAATTTGAGCTGAAGCTTTCTGCTGTTCTTGCTACTGTAGTTGCTTTATATAGAAAATTTTGGATGACAATGTTTGTTTTTGTATAACTGTATACCGAAACCTATGACTCTATTGAGTAAATATCAAACAATGTACAATTATGAGTTTATAATCATTACCTCTCATGAACACTGTTTCCTTCTGAATTCATCAGATAAAAGTGTCTGAATAAGCTCCTTTAACCTCTCTGCACCAGGGCCTGGTTTTAAAACTGATTCATCGCCCCGAACCAAGCACGAATCAGCTCCATTTTCTGTGCTCCCAACGCACCAAGCCCCAGAGGAGAATCGGTGAGTGCGGCCCAGGAGCTCTTTATCGATCTTGTCTAAAACAGGATCATTCTTGTGAAACTTACGAGCAAAGGGAGCTTTGCTTTTGACCATCTTGTCGAAATCCTTCATCGATAGAGAGTTTGGGTGTTGCTTTGGAGGATAGTCCCAAGCTATGTAATGCAAGTCATGCCCAATAGCGGTGCTCTTGAATTCTTCAGTGTTGCATATGACTGTGTGAAAATATCCTTCTGGGGAAGATACAAAATTCGTATAGTACATCAAGATCGTCCTTGGAAAATTATCCCATCCCAAGATTGAGTATTCAAGGAAAGACCGAGTCAGAACTACCCATGCTGAGCCTGAGAGATTTAAAGACAAACAGAAAAAACCTTTCTCTTCATATTCATAAGGAGACAGGAGTTATGTAATGTTGAATTTAAAACTAGCTAACCTGTGAACAGCTTGAAAGAAGTTGGAAGTGATCGGTGTTGAGTAGTCCAAGCAATTTCCGTTTTCTTCAATAGGTAAAGGCCAGGATCAACAATGATTGATTTGGCCCTCTGGTTCCTGCAAATAACCATGAGAAGCAAATCTTATTCCCAATTTCAGAGTAATCAGCTGTTACTTTGTTGGTTCTACTTACAGTTTCCACCCGGTGAGCTTCATATGTTCAATGAAGTTGACATTTCGAGACAAATTCGAGAAGACATGCAACAAATCTGCAGATTCAAAAAGACAGAAAGCCGCCACTATGTTAAATACCACCAAATCAATATCACTAACGCAGGATAAGGGCATCTCAGGTAACTAACCATCTTGTGTCACGAGAGGATAATCCGAGGCACTAAGGTTGAGGAACCAATCCCAATCCAAGCTCTCTCTAAGTAAAATTGCCACAGCCTGAAGCGTACAAGCAATCATTGTAGGGCCTTTATAGGTAACCAAATTAGAGTGAGACATAACACGAACGTTCTCCACTTCACGGAAAGTAGGGTCACTCTTCACAGACATTGCTAGCTCCAGCCTTTCCTTAGGCGGAGCTTCAAGATCCAAATGCAGAATATACTGATTTCTTGGATGATACACAGCTTGCAAAGTCCTCATCATCCTATGACTATCACCTTTCGTTCCCGAGATCAGATAAGCCAACTTAGGAACCTCTGAAGAATTCAAATTCTGTGTCGAGTTCAAAGACTTTCTCAAATGTGATTCTACAAAGTATTCATTTGATACTTCTGAGACATTATCAAAAGGAAATGGTTGTTCCACAAAAGAACTATCGAACTGGACAAAAATAGTGGACATTAAGAGAGTAACCGACAAGACCAAGCTAGCCAGAAACGGGAACATCCATTTTCTATCTCCGAAAATCCTAAACCCGGAATGTGAACTAACGTGTCTCCTCACCCTCGCTAACGGGTCTCTGATCCAACTCAGCTTCCTATACACTTTCCTCATTCCCTTAAAGAAAACAGAAGCTTCTCCTATCCGATTAAATAAACTTGATTCAGACAGGAGATCAAATTTTTCTTTTGAACATTTCAACCAGCAAATCAAAGTCTTAATCTTTTGCACCGAAAAAGATGAGGGTTGATATAAATTACCAGAATTTCAGTCTTCAGAAACCCGAAAAAGGAAACGATCCAATAGAGGATACTTTTGCTGCAGAGCTTTCGTGAGCTATGTCCAAAACTGGTGCTACTTCAACGAGAACAAAACCCCAATAGCTAATTAATAGAAGACGAAAGTTGATAAGAACACCAACAACCAATACACCAACCGAATAAAAAAGGGGCTTTTACTGTTTATTGTTTTTGGCATGGCAGAGAAAAAGCTTGTTTAGTTCTAAGCTCAGTCAGATCTAATCCTAAATCGAACCAAACAATGCTTAGAGTTTAAGTCTTGCATCATTTAAAAAAACATAACAAGACAAAGACAGATGCTGCAGACGAAATTAGGGCAGAAGCAGCAGAAGCAGCAGACGCAGGCAGGATATGAGTTTTAAGCTTCTTCTCGCAGCTTAACATGAAACAAAAATCACGGAAAGACGGAGACTAAATTCCCCGAAGAAGGAACTTAAGTTGAGAGACGACTCATGAATTAGATTCGGAGTGGTCTAAATAGAGAATGAGAACCGACGCGTTAGTAAGAGACAGAAAAATTCAAAGTTTCTTAGCGATAGATTCAACTGTAGGCAAAATAAAACCTCATTTAATTAATTTGTAAAAAGGGAATCTTTAAGAAGACCATTTTCTCTGAAAAGGATTGAAAACCTAAACAATTGAGAAGAGAAAACTCTTACATTCTTCTGAGACTTTTGTAATTTGTTTAAGATCATATCATAAGTCATTCATCAATACTAAAACCTTTTTTATATGTTGAATTTGGTAAACTAAAACTATTTAGAAGAGAACTCATTTCCAGTTATCAAAAGCAATATGAGTAACGTTTTGTGAGCGAGTTTTAGTAAAAACAAAAAACTTGAAAATCGATTCTAACTAGGCTGATTTTGACCTTGGTCAGAATCATTTCCAGCATCAAACCACTGAGACTGCGTTGGCTGCTGCGTTCGAGGCTGAAGAGGTTGTATTTGTTGATCCACCTCAGGCTGTGCTGCTGCTGCTTGGTTTTGAATCATATCTCTGGGGAAGCCAAAGCGTTGTCCTTGGATGAATTGCTGCTGGTTGTACATCACTTGCCTCATTGAAGCTTGACTTGGGACGAGATTGTGAACAATATCGTCCTGCTGCTGGTCGTACATCATTGGCCTCATTGGAGCTTGACCTGGGAATAGTAAGGAAACTATCTGGTCCTGCTGAATCATTGGCATCATTGGCCTCATTGGAGCTTGACTTGGGATTAGAAAGGGAACAATTTGGTCCTGTTGTTGGTTGTACATCATTGATCTCATTGGAGCATGACTTGGGACTAGAAAGGGAACAATTTGGTCCTGTTGTTGGTTGTACATCATTGGCCTCATTGGAGCTTGACCTGGGACTAGAAAGGGAACAATCTGGTGCTGCTGCATCAATGGCCTCATCGGTGCCTGATCTGGGAATCCATTTGGAACAATCTGGTCCTGCTGCTGCATTGTTGCCCTCATTGGAGCTTGACCTGGGTATACACTGGGAACAATTAGGTGCTGCTCCTGCATACCCAAATCTTGGTTGAAATGGTTCTGTTCTGCAACAAACGCAAGCCTTGGACCAATGTACTGAATCGGCATTCGCATTATCACCATTTGATGCTGCTGATATGTGTTCTGATGTCTCCATGGTGCATGACTGTGTTCATCTACGAATGCAGGTCCTGGAATCACCCGAATCATAACCTGAGCTCTCCATGCTATACCAATAGAACCAAATCCAACAGCGTAGCTGTGATCTACCACACATGATCTTGGCCATGTAGTCAACATCACTGGAGGATGTTGCTGCAGCATACAAGAACACTGGTTAAAATAATTATGATCATATGCAACCGATGGTACTCCAAAGTTGGGTATTGTGAATCGCTGCTCCTGGTTCATCGTTCGATCACTCCAAGGAATCTGATTCTGATATGGAGGCTGAGTAACAAGGCGACCACCTAATCCAAGATTTTCTTGACGAGGCATCATTGCTTGAGTATTAGAATGATTTTGAGGAGCAAGACTAGGGTTCTGATCATTTGCAAACGATGTTGAGCCATGGTTCACCGTTTGATCAGTATGATAACGAGTATCAAGACTACGATTACCTAATCCAACGTTATTGGCGGAACAACAAACAAGCAAACCAGAGACAATAGGCCTAGATTCTATCACTTGTGGTTCTTGATCATTACAAAGCTCGGGATTTACCGTAATCGACACTTCTTGAGAATTCTCAATTCCTTCGCCGGGCTCTTGGTCTTGCATATTGAGATTAAAACCAGAGGTTGCTGGATCAAAATCAAGAAGGCTCTCGAAAGGTTCCATATTGGGATTATCTTCCGCTGTTTGCATTTCTTCCTCGTCGGGTTTATCAGTTGGAAACCCAGATATGGCGATGGATGAGAGAAATCGAGAGATAAAAAAACAAGAAGAAGAATCAAAGAACAAGGAAAAGTGAAGGAAAGTTATAAAGGCGGGAGGGTTTATAAAAGTAGGATGAAATGTTATGTTGATTAAACCGTTAGAGTTTTTAAGACTGAGTCTTTCTCTGTAACTAACTAACTAACTAACTAGACAGTAATGTTACACTTTACAATGTAATCTACAAATCTTCCCTCCTGGGCTTATAGCATAATCGTAATTAGAGTTAATGGGCCCATTAGAAATGAGAGAGAGGCCTTCTAATCTTAAAACAAGCCCAATAAGTAGTTATTCGATATCATAAGTCCCACATTGCTTGTATACAAAAGCGTAACTTGTTTATATGTTGCTAGACTTAACATTATGATTGTCCCTTCGGGGACATCCGATAAAATTGGAACGATACAGAGAAGATTAGCATGGCCCCTGCGCAAGGATGACACGCACAAATCGAGAAATGGTCCAAATTTTTTTTTTCCCAATTCGATTTTCAAACACTAGAACTGTAATTTCTTTATTCTTCTTTTGTTGTTGCAGCCTGCAGGTCTCATCTTCGTTATCATATGGATTTGTGTTCCCCCCTTACTGATAAAGCTGAAAAACTCGTTTGCTATAACTATGACTGCCGTAATTTCTTCTGCAGCATTTGTCATTTTCGAAGAACGCTTGTCGTCTTGCTCTTAAGGGATAAACTATAAACATGTCTCTGTTCTCAGTTCGGTATTTGAAGTCTTATGTAGTCACTACATTTGATTCAGTTTATGACAAAACAAGTATTTTTTTCGGTGCCATGCCAAAAGCCTTTCTTTTTGCGACTTCTGCATTGGTTCTTCGTATTGTTATCAACTTTTAAAGTTATCTTATGTTACTTAGCTATTGGGAGTTTGTGCTTTTCGTTGAGTTTTCCTCAACTCTGTAGCAAAATCTCTATTGGATCTATTTCGTTTTTAGGGTATCTGAAATTCTGGTGATCTTATCAATCCTTGTTTTGGTTTTGATCGATCTTTGAACAATGTCTTATGTGTATGTGTACAAAAGATCAATACTTTTACAAGATGGAGAATGTGCAAAGTACACACACTTAACAAAACTACAAGACGGAGAATTTTTTTACAATCGAGCAAATTCCATTTGACAACGAAATTGATAACTATGACAAAAATAAAAAGAGAATATTTTTGGATCTTGAAGACAAATAAAGAGGTGAGGCCATGAGAATCAAGCTCTTTATTTACTTCAAAATCACAGGGCTAAGCCACAATCTGAGTCAAATACGTTCATATAACCAGCAAGTAGAACATTGATTAACATCTTGGATGGTACACAGCTTGAAAAGTCCTCAATCCTCACCACTTGAAAGACCTTATGTAGTTTGATTCTACAAAGTAATCATTTGATTCTTTTGAACTTAAAAGCTGAAACATAATTCGACGGCACCACATAAGAACTGTCCAGTCGAAATGGATATGAATGATCGACATTAAGAGTAACCAAAACTTGCTGGAAATAGGAAAAATCCAATTTTGTACCTGAAAAACTTAAACCCGAAAGGTGTAGCTTTACTCTGGCTAATGATTCACACCAGCTTTCTTCACACTTTTCCTCAATCCTTAAAACCCTTTTCCCATCCAATGAATAAAATTGACTCTCCAGAACCCAAAAATGAAACGGAGCCTGCAGAGATTTTGCTGCAGAGTTGAGGAAATTTAACAATAACTAAGTAATAGAAGATAACTTAGGTTTGAAAATCGAATTGAGAAAAAAAAAATTTGGACCATTTCTCGATTTGTGCGTGTCATCCTTGCGCAGGGGCCATGCTAATCTTCTCTGTATCGTTCCAATTTTATCGGATGTCCCCGAAGGGACAATCATAATGCTAAGTCTCGCAACATATAAACAATGTTACGCTTTTGTATACAAGCAATGTGGGACTTATGATATCGAATAACTACTTATTGGGCTTCTTTTTACATTAGAAGGCCTCTCTCTAATTTCTAATGGCCCATTAACACAGTGCTTTCTTATACATAAACGATGTGGGAGTTTTCGGATCACTCTTAATGGGCTCGTTTACAATAAAAGGCCTCTCTGATTTCTCATGGGCCCATTAACTCTATCGACAGTACGAAATGTAACTTAAGGATAAAACTAATCCTGGCCGTCCATTCCTGACATTGTCTTGGTTATAAATAATAGTTGCTGATATGGTTTTTTCTGTGCAGTACTAACTCGTTTGCATGTGTTTGTGTAATAAAGCAATCAACTTAATACTCAAGCGGAGATTGTTTGGGGGGAGCGTTGTTGTCTTTAGGAGAGATTAGGAACTCTAAAGACAAACCCTAAACTGTTATGGTTCTCATGTGTAGCGTATCTTGATACTTAACCATTGTTCTTCGTTACCTGGAGAGATGAAGGAAGACAGTCTCGATCATTGATCTAATCATAAACTCAGTAACTTACAATCACAGATATCCCCGCGGTTCAGTTTACTGGCCCTCCATTGATTAGTTAAGTGCACAATGTTTCACTCCAATAAATATGTTACATGCACAAACACACTAAAAAGAATTCAACACCGAGCAAATTCTATGATCTTTTAAAGTATAAACTAGTTCAAAGAATCAAGTAAACACACAATTTTACACTAGAGGATGTCTTCAACAAACAAACAGGGATGATCCAAGGTTCACACCAATTGAATCATCTGCGATTGGATGCAAAGCACATTGATCTTTTCCTTGAGCCAATTCACATGAGATAAGCTTGTTTTTAGCTGCAGAATCAGCTTCCTCCTTAGGATACGACTCATTTTGTCTTCGGTATAGTTCCCTTTTCTTTCGCATATTCACAGAGATCATCCGGAAAAAAAATGATATACAATTCACTAGTCTGTGCTAGGCTCCCCTGAACCATGACGCTCTCTTCTTATCATATCTAGAAGATCTTGAACTACTTCAGACATCAATGGTCTGAATTCTGGTTCAGACTGACACAAGAAGAGAAGAAACCCATATTGGTCAAGCAAACACAATCACAAGCATCTAATCATTGTTTTACATTGTTCAAATATGTGTGTGGTTTTACCTGAACACACCGGGAAATTATATCGGCAAAGTGTGACAGTGACTTTGCAGGGTACTGTCCGTTAAGAGATGGATCAACCATTTTTCCCAACGCATCTATATCGTGAAGTTGTGTTATTGCCCACCTCACTAAGAACTGCTCTCCTCTACTTCGGTCCCTATAAATTGACTCATTTAAATTCACATTTACCTGAAAGAACAGAAGAGAAAAAAAACTAAGCCAAGAAAACAAAGTGATGCGCATACCTGTCATAGGACATTCTACCCGTCAAGAGTTCTAGCATAACAACACCAAAACTGTATACATCACTCTGCCATGTATAGATTCCTGAATCGAATTCTGGAGCTCCATATCCGTAAGCCGCTAGCAATTGTCCTGATAACTGATTAATACAATGAAACAGTTGGTTTAAAGAAACTACACATGTGAAGCCATCAGAATCAAGCTCATTGGGTTTTATTACTTCACCTGACTAACAGAGCCTGATGATATTAGTGGGGCCAAACCACAATCTGAGACGAGAACATTCAGATCATCGTCAAGTAGAACATTGGCTGATTTGAAGTTTCTGTGAATGATAGGTGGTTCACACACCTCATGTAAGTACCTTAAGAACATTAACAAAAGTCAGAAGTTGGTGCAAATATGAAATTGAAAATTTTCCAATTTGAAGTAAGAACAAGAAACTGACTCAAGGGCTCTAGCAGCTCCAAGTGCCATTCTGACACGGGTATTCCACGAAAGCATCTTCTTGAATTCATTGTCTGAATGTAACCCGTCTTGTATTGTACCGTTACTACAATATTCGTAGATCAATAGTCTTTGATTGTGCTCAGCACAGTAACCCACAAATGCGACGATATTGGCATGGCGAATCCTATCTATATTGTTCACTAGTTCGATGAATTCATGATCCTGTTGTTGTTCAGAAGCCCTCTTGTCCAACTTCTTGACAGCAATAAGCTGTAAAGACGAAATCAAAGATTAAAGATTCAGAACCATAACAGACTTTTCTATGCCAGAAATGTTTGAGTTATTGAAGTATACCTTTCCATTGGGAAGCCTAGCCCTATAAACATTCCCGACCATGCCCGAGCCAATGAGATTTTCCTGAGAGAAGCTTTCTGTGTATTGTTGAAGAGATGCAATGGAATAGTGCTTCACAGAAGTTAAGGGTATGTGTGTTTTAGGGGAAGGCTTCTTAAAGGGTCTTTCGGGAGACTTAATTGGCATAACGGTGACCTTCTCGGCCAAAGGAGGAGGTGGTGGTGGCGGTGGAGGAGGAGGCGGTGGAGGCATCAACATTGAAAAATCAATATCTTGACTTTCCTGACGTGATATAGGCGGTGCAGGTCTTTTCAACCGCTCAAGGTCATGTAAAACCTTTGGTTCCTCTCCAGCTTTGGTGAAGGGTGCTGTTCATACGCACAATCCGAGCATTATTTATCAAAATGACAATAGGAAAGCAATGGTCAAGCTTTGCATATCTCAACATTACCTTTTTCAGATCGAACAGGTGGTGGTAGTACAGGAGGCCCGTTTTCCAGAGCATTATCTCTGCTTCCTCTATCGGCACCAACTTGATGCCGTTTAAGGACTCTACTAGTATGTTCTCTTCTTCGTCTTGCACATTTCGGCAACAGCAAGAGTATTGCCAAAACTAGAATTACGAAGGCGAGGATGCCAGCGAATGCTATGAGGACTATCCGTTTGGTATATGAAGAGTTCTTTTGCCCTTTCGTGAAGCTCGATCCTTCTGAAGCAGATGGGCCATCAGCAGCTTTCCCTCGATTTCTCTCAGTTGCAGGAGGTGATGGAACTCCAAAAAATGGTCGCGTTGGAGCTGGTTTTGTTGGAGAGATAGACGGAGATAATGATGGTGCAATTGTGGTGGAATTGAACCGGTTTCCCTCCTTTCTGCAACACCAATATAAGCATACACAAGAGCAACTGAGAAAAAAGAACCTGAAATGCCCCCATAGGATTAGTGAAACATAAAACTAGAGAGTACTTACAGGAATGTTGGAATGCTTAGCAGCTTGACCGGTATTGGTCCAGAGAAGAGGTTATTCTCTATGTTTCTGTTTCCAATATATACATAATAAAAATACTAACTTTTTTAAGGAGTATCGGTTTCAGAGTTAGAACATTTTGAGAGAGAAAGGAACATTACAAGTTCTGAAGAGGAAGGCTTTGAAGAACATCTAGAGTTCCCGAGAACTGATTGTTCTGAACACGTCTGAGAAATTCAGCTATCAGCGTTGGTGAAGAACAAAACCAAGACAGACTCAATGGGAAAAAGGACCAAAACTTACAATGTTGTAAGTGATGATAAATTCTCCATTGAAGGAGGCAATGTGCCGCTTATATTGTTTGTTGATATATCGCTGCACAAAGATATCAGATCACTAAAGCAACCCATAGAAACAGTAACTGTTCACCAAAGTATAAAAAAGAAGCATACAAATTAATCAGTCCAGCAAGGTTTTGAAACACATCAGGTAGCTCTCCTGAGAGAAGGTTATCATTCAAAGACCTGAAGACGAAATGGTAAGATTTTCATCAGAACAAATAACTGGAAGTAGATATTGGGAATAGTAAGAATTTACATGTCATTCAGAAAACTCAATGTTCCTAAAGATTCTGGGATGCTTCCGGTGAATTGATTAGCTGACAGAAAACTGCCAAAAGGTAAAGACCATTATCATACAAACTGTTCTAAGTAACAAATTATATTATAAAAAAAACACTGGTAAGGTGTATACATACAAATGCTGCAGTGTAGCCGGCAAATTAGAAGGTATGCTTCCTCCGATACGATTGTTGCTGAAATCTCTGGAGTTGGCAAAGTAAAAACACATACAACAGGTTACCAAATAACCTCCAAACGACTCACATTTGTGTCTAGATGCTTACATTCCCCTGATAGAAGTGAACTTAGCTAGGTTGTCACCAAGCTCTCCCTCCAAATTCGCGGCATTTACAGTTCTGTAACCATTCAAAGAATTAACGGAAAGAAATCAATTATAGAAAAGGTAACTCAGGAGTTGTTATCTAGGAAAACAACTTACATGCTTATTATATCTGAAAAATTACAGGTAATGCCTTGCCAAGCTTCACCACATGGGTCTCCACCAGAAGCAATCCAACCAGGAAGAGCAGGTGAGCCAAGCGCAGCGAATAAGCCGTTAATTGCAGCAACTGATTTAATTACAACAATGTTGATTAATTCTGAGAAAACTGTGGAAGAGAATCTGATAATTTTAAGCTATATATATAGATCTCACTTCAACTCTCAATTCAGTGAGACCAAATGTAAATCTAGAAGCCAAAATTGCAGTTTTTCCTCAGAGATTTCCCGGAAAAAAAATTGCTTACCATCGTCAGGGTTAGTAGCAGCAAAGGAGATCGAAGGAGTCCAGATTAGTAAAGACAAGAGCAGAGGAAGATGGAGACAGTAGATCTTAAAACACCCGAGCTGTGTAATAGATCTTCTAGCAGCCATTGATCGAAGTCAGAATGAACTACATTAATAGAACTCCACGATGTCTATGCATCTGTAAACAGTCCATCAAGATAGAGGAAAAACATCATGAAAGCGACAAGATTCATAACAAATCGAAGCGGAATTAAATAAGTAGCAATCTCGAGAAGATGAAAAAAAAACTTACTGAAAAAGTAGAGGAATCGTCATCTATCTTAATGGTTGGTGAATTCGACGAAAAGGGTAAAGTCTTTTTCTTTAAAATCCAGGAAAAAACTACAAACTTTTTTTCTACGTGGGTGAGAATGAGACGTAAGACGCAACGTAAGAGCTAAGGTTCAATGAACTTTCGTCATTCAGGCTTTAATTTACCCTCAATAATTTGACACTCGAGAACCGGCTCGACACTCGAGGAAACTCAAAGAAAAAAAAAACGAAAACCCAGAACGAATGAAAGGAAACTTTTGTCGACACCAAAAGCAGGAATTTTTTTGAAAAAAGTGAAGCAAAAGGAAAGAACTGGAGAAACATTCAAAATTTTGGTGTTGGGTTTTTAAGAACTTTTAAGCAAAGAGTTAAGTTCTTTACTGAAATCACCAGGAAACAACGATGTTGATGAGATCAATTTATTATTTAGAAATAAAATTTGACCAATGCTCCTGTTTCTTCAGATCAGTACCATGTGAATGTCTTAACATAATTAATCAATTAATTAATCAATGATTTAACACCATGATGTCTACAACTGTATCTGTGTAGGAGCAAATTGCGTCTTGGTTTTCTTCAAGATTCTAATCCGAGAAATTGACAATAATTAGGACAATAACGAGAATGAATCATTGGTTGTTACTAGTTACCAGATAAATAAACATATCTAATTTGGTTAATCGAAGTAACCGGGTCTTAGTCACCGGTTAATACAAAATGTTGAAGAACACGCGGTTAAAAGGGCGCGTGGGAAATAGATGAAGAAAGACAGTGAAAAAGTGGTAACTTTGTAAAAGACAAAAGTAGCCGCAAGGAGGAACAAAAGAAGAAGAAGAAGAATGAAAAAGAGGTTTTTCGAATTGGATTCTCATTACTGTTTTATAGCTGGCGAGTGTCACGTGCTCTTCATTTGTTGCCTCCACGTCAGCTCCTCATCCACTTTGATTATTTATAATAGCTAATGTAATAACTATAAATTCATAATATTTGAATATAAAAGAGTGGAATAAATACCCATTTTTAATATTTAATATCTATGATTTGTTTTATATTTAATGGATATTAAATTTTAGTATTTGATGTGTTTTATAGAATTACAGACAGAAAAATTTAATATTTTTTAGATTGAATCAAAATGGATAATAATTGACATTTTGTATAGCACTACTCTTAATCATTTGGTTCTCAAATTTTTATTTCTTTAGGCTCCTATGTCAATTGGACACCTAACTTAATTTTATAATTTATCAACGTGTCTAACTTTTGGAAAAAGGGACTAATTGAAATTGGGATCGTCCCTCGTATACCCGTTTTTCTAACTAAAAAATTTCATTTTAATTTGACCTTGACTTCGGACCATATATGTGGGTTTAATATGACTTGAAAGTTAAGATTTTTTAAGACCAAACACTCATGTGCTGTCCTAAAGATGTTTTGACTATTTATGCGTTGTATAGATGCGCTGATGCCACGAGCCACGCCACGGTAGAACGATATTCAACATCAATTCAAGAAGAAAGCATGCCGTCTTACGTACACCTTATATAGAGGATTTCACAAACTTAAAATGACAAATTCATGTAACATCTAATTAAAGCATTTTAATTATAATAAAACGTTATAAGAACTATCAAAAAGCGTTTTAAAATTATATTAAAACGTTTTCAAATATAATAAAACGTTTTTAGTTATTTTTAGTTACATTAAACGTTTTTAATATAAAACGTTTTTAAATACAAAAAAAATAAACAAACTAGAATTTTGCTACTAATTTTTGTCATGTCGAACCCTAATAATAGGATCATAACTTTAATTTGGTGACGTATCTATTCCGATGTGATAGTTTTGATAAATAAATAGATTGAGATATCTTTTATCGACAAGGATAATTAACTGGATCGTGATGAGCCAATAATTTCTGATATTTTTTTGCTTGGTTAGTTTTGGACATTGGACTGTGACTTGCAGAGTGGTTCTCACCTCAAATGTAAAAACAAATTCTATTTTTGGAGTTTTGTTGGAGAAAAAAAAAGATTATTCAAATACAGCGATTATAATGAGATATGGTAGATTTCTTTTGATCGTTGCAGAAAAGATATGTCAACATCGTTAAATGTGGATGTTTGTCAACAGGCGTAATTGGCAAAACTAGATTTATACCCATGGGAAAAAATATTCGTAAATTATAATTTATTAGTAAATATAAATTAAATAGTTAATTTTTATTTTAAATTACATTTAACATTAATTTTTGTATATACAAATTAAGAAGAAAAAAATAATTATTTTTTACGAATTTAATAGTATTTTTTTGTTAGTTTAATAAAATATATTAATTTTCTAACCAAATTAATAACAATGATATAATTATAATTATTCTAATAAGTTAAGTTCATTTATATATTTTTTAAAAATTTACTATAATGATAACACGTCAGCATGGTATTTCTGCTAATAACACGTTAGAGTAAGGTTATTTTCTTAAAATATTTCTCAAGTAATATATTAGGGATTACGGTAGTAATTTAAATTTATTTATATTTATTTGAAATTATTTATAAATTAACATATAAAAAATTTAAAGAAATAAAAATTATTATTATTGCAAATATAATAGTAATTTTTGCTTAGTTGAATAAATTACATTTATTCTCTAACCAATTTAATATCAATGACATGTATTGTAATTATTCTAGTAACTTAAATATTTTTTTATATTTAAACTGAAATTCGTTGTAATGGTATTTTTGTTATTAACATGTCAGGATAAAATTACTTTGTTAAAAAATTTCTTTATATTAAAGATTTATTATGTAAATTTGAGATCTTAAATATGTAATGCATAGAATGCACATGTGATAAGTGTATCAGTGTTGTATGTATCGGTCGGATATTTCTTCTTGTTAGTTGGGAACGCGAGAAATGTGTGCTACACTTATACATCACATTCACACTAATTGTTCTCTTTTTTTTTCTATCAATTGTCTTCTTCACTTTATTAATTCAACAGTACTAAATGTTTTTGTACTGTTTTTATTTCATGTATTCAACTATGTCCCTTGTCTTTGTCTTTTTTTGTCGGCTTGCCTTTGTTTTTAATTGCGTGTTTGTGACATCTATCAAATGCTATTTTTGGTATTCTTTTTTTTGTTTTTAATCAATTTAGACCATTAAACCTTTGTAACATTAAAAGGCAAAAAGCTTTATATCTTAATAATATTGGATTTTATTAATTTATCGATATATTAATTGATTCAAAAAATTAATACAAAATTTAGACTATATATTGGTTTATTAAAATATTAGTTGAAAGAGGTTATACTATAATTTTTCATATATTGCCTAAATATAGAATTATATCTTCCATATTAAATAATGTTAGATTGCTCCACTTTTTGGGATCATTTCACTATTTCTTATATAAAAATAGGCAAATGTCTAAAATAGCATCTTTCTAAGTTTTTATTCCAAAAATAGCATCATTAGTTTAAATTTTCAATAATAACATAAATTTAAGATTAAAATGCATTAAAACTATATTTTAAAAGAAAAAAATTAAACTCTAAATTAGAAAAAATGAACTCAAATATAATAATTTAAGTTTATATATAATTTGTTTAAAATAAATAAGTATTTTTACATAAGTATTTGTGTTATTTTTGAGAGCTTAATTTTGAGATGCTAAATTTGGAAAAAAAAACTTGAAAATATGATATTTTTGGGTATTACTCTATAAAATATCATTTAATTAATAAAAATATATAAAAGATGAAAAACTTTTTACCATTGAACCAATTAGTCTCTTACATACGTAACTAATTCATCTCATAGTCGATCTCTTTTATCACATCAAACATGTTACTATCAATCAACCTTTTACTGTTTGTTTGTTTTTGTTTCACATCAAACATAATTTTTACCAAAAAATAACATTATTTTCTTATTATTCCTTGTAAATGGTAAACTCTGAGTATAGTAACAAAGCTGCCATGGAATCACGGAGACAACAACATAGTTGCAAAATCTGGCTTCTAATCATAAGCCGAACTGCGAAATCTTTTGAGAGTAGAACCATCAAGAATGTTAAGCATAACCGAATTGGTCGTACACCTAGGAGTCTTAAACTGGTTCAAGCCACCACATTCACCCACGCACCTTTCCGCCACTTTCCCAAACGTGCCTCGTTCCACCACTCTTAGCTCCAACGGTCCGATCGAGTTCATACGCCTCGACACCACATAACCATGGTCAACAAAACCAGCATCCATCTCTCTGCAACATTCTTCAAGAGCCTTATCCTCTGCTTCTCCTCTGATTTCCCAGTAGATTATGTAGTGACCCGGAGCAGTTGTAACATCTGCATGGCTCGTAAAGTCAACTATTTCCGCTCGTGTGGTTTGGCTCAGAAGCTGAGATGCTTTGTCGACTACCCTCTGAAGATCTTTCTCTGTGTTCTTATCAATGTTGATGGTTAAAATGAGTTTTTTTCTGTATATGAAACTTAGCTTTGGTGTGCCTTTATGAAAACCGGTCACTTCAACCACGTCTCCTAATCGGTATCTATAAAGACCTGAACAGAGAGCACAAAGTAGAAAGTGATGAAACAGAGGACGCGATGAGGCGCCAAAGCCTGTTGATTATAACAATTGACTATGGAAAACGCAGTAGAAGATTTCCTTTACCTGTGAAAGTAGTAAGAACAAGCTCGTACTCCTGTCTGAGTTGGACTTGAGAGAGCGGCACAGGTTTATCTTCAACAAAGTCCCCGTCACTATATATGCCTTGTTGGTTATGTCTTCTGTAAAGTGGTATAAACTCGAAGTAACTAAAAGTGGGGATCACAGCAAAGCTTACGTCTTCTGGGGGAAGATAAGGATCAATGTTCACACCGATCCAACTTTCGGTTGACCCATAATCTGCACTCGCAAGAGGCAAACCGCCAGCGTAATGCCTCAGCTTTTTCAAGTACAGCAACATAGAACCTGTCATGATTGAGGAGATGTATTTTGCATTTGGCCATAGCTTTGGAATCAAACTAAACCATCCAAGATTTGATTCCAGCTCTATGCAGATCTCGTAGATATGAGAAGCAAGAGACGGGTTTGGTCTGATCAGAGCCAGTACAGCTTTCCTCATCTTGGGCAGAGTGATTCTTGAGCTAAGATTGCCTTCCTTGATGTCAGAACATATCTCTCTCCAGATTTCTTCAAAAAAGGAGAAAGCTTGGACAATGGTATAAGAAAAAGCAGAGGCGACAAACTCCACTTGGCTGGAGAAATAAAGACCAAGTAGGAGATGACAATACGTGCACTGTCTGAAATCACCTCCCGAGATAACTTCTTGTGGGCTACAAGTGAAGGACTTTGTTGTCTCTTGCTTAGTTTTAAACTCTTTGCTCGCATAGTAATGTGTTGTGGCCGTTCCTACTGTCAATCCTCCTAGCGTCTTAAATTCGTTCCCAGCATATATAAACTCAAGAATCATCCCTCCTTCCCTTATTGGATAAAATCTTTCAGAAAAAAAAAACAAGGTAGGAGTTGATGAGGGAACTAAAAACTTTCATGGAAAAAGAAAGGAAAATAAATGAAAAAGAAACCTTGATCGGTAAGCGGCTGATAATCTGAATATTTGAAGAGTAGTTTGCGAACTATGGCTAGTAAACGGAACATACTTTTGTCTCCCATCTGTTGTTCCAGAGCTGTGTCAAAAAGAGCAAAAAGGGATCAAGAGAGAACAAATATCGAACACAAACCCAAAGATGCATAGACTCATGTATAGAGAAATATACCTGAGGGACAGAACGGTGATGGGTTCTTGTGTAAGTAGAGGAGAAGTCTCTCCATCTGCAATTCTTTGAATATAAGGATCTAAATCAGCATGTGAAACAATAGGCACCAAGGAAGTAAAGAGATTTTCCAAGGTGCAATCGTCCATCTCTTCTACATTAGCAGTCCCAAGCCATTTCCTCAAATACTCCACTCCAGAGTTGAGCTCAAGAATCCGGCGCAGTGTTTGGCTTTGGAATTTGCAGGCTTTATCCGACACATACTCAAACCAATCAATAATATCATCATGCCCAGCTTCTGCAGATTCCATCCAAGATTAGCCTTTCAAGGTCCTATGTATCTCAGCGATTCAAAATGAGTAGAAGTCCCTAGCACAAGAAATTGGGGAGTAATTGACAACTCTCTCTGTCTACAAACAAAAAACTGATATTTTCTTTGTGTATTCTTGTTCTCACCTTTTTGGGTCTCCTTGTTTCTCTTTTTAAAATGAAAACATCTCAGATACATCCATAAATGTCACGGAAATTACCGTCCACAAGTTACATTTTCATTTATTACAGCTATTAATGCGTTTTCACAAAACCTAAGAGCATCCCTGACATGTGCTCCAGGAACAAACCTTAACTAGAATGTAATTGATCATATCATCCAGTGTAGTCCCATGAAAGTCTATCCACCTCATAAAAATCAAAACCCATTCCATCATGCTAGATCTCTTTTAACTGCTTGCCTGTAATAATTCTGTGAATTATATAGCCAAGTAAGTATATGTAAAATTTAAATAAAGAGAGCACATAAACACCTATTCTTCAGAGCGATCTAGCAGTAGAAATTTCAATTCTTCCAAAAATGTGGCTAACCTTTTGATATTTCTTTCTCTGGATAAACAGGCAGGACCATAGTACTAATCACCACATGTTGCACAAGATTTTTCTTTGGGGGTAGCCTGGCTTTTCTCTCAGCCTCAACCTTCACAGGCCCACCACCACTTTCAATGACTCTAACATTAAAGTCTCTTCAGTCTTTTTCTCTCTCTCTCTCTCTGCCCTTTTCGTGTAGGTAAGCCCAAAATATTCATCAAGGTTTACAAGTCAATGAATCATTTAGCCTTTTCTCCCTCAATACGTCCATGGTAATTAATTACATAAACATCTTATCAATATCTCTATAAGGAAAGGACCGGCTGCAGGTTAATTTCAATATAATCTCATCTCATACCAGTGTAGAAAACGTGGCAGTACATGGCCAATCTCTGAAACATTCGAAGCTGGCAAAATTTAGTCATGAAAACTGTTTTAAGAGACCAGCTGGGGATTTGTGTTTGGTGAACGCAGATTTTGAGTCGAATGTCTTAACACACAATATCCTTGGATGCAACACAGAGAAATCTTGGTGTATATCCCTAACAGAGGCATTCTATCAATGCAATGTATATGACAACATTTTCCTTGGCCTCCTTAACGGATGATATTGCCGAAAACATTCATCTAATTTTCCTTCCTTGCAGCGTTTCCGGTCACTAAACTATACCTTACCTTACAACACCTTTTGTAGCTAGACATCATATGGTGTGTTCCTGAAACTGTCAATAACCTCAAATACGTAACTTTGCTGAACCAATTGAATCATCAAGCTCACCAGCGTTTGGAGTATACAAAGTGGGTTAGTTCCCATTTTATCTCATCCTGCGCCACAGCCTCATCAGCTCCTCTAGCTTTCGAAACTCTTTATCATTGGCCAAAAACTAAGTAAACCCAATTTTTTTTTAATTTCACCACATCCTAAACCTAACAACATCGTAAGCCTTAGGCAATAAATCGAGCAAGGAGATCTAGCACTCAAGCTTGCACATATAGCGAAGATCATCCTTCTTCAATATAAACGAAACCCGTCTAGATTAGATTCCTTGGAAGCTGAACGATCAAGGAGGTAGACAAATCTAATCCCGGAGATCAAAAGAGGCAGAAAAGCTCAGAGTCATCCGAAGCAACCTCGCCTCCTTCCTACAGATAGAGACATTGTAAGGATCTCGCCGAATATCTTTTAGGACTACAGAAAATAGCTTCCGTCCAATTCTTTTTACCGGCATTTCCAAACTGCCGTAACGGCGGCGACCACGGCAAACGTATTCTAAAGTAGCCTGTAGATACTGATGCCAACTGGTCCTATGGGCTAGTGGTCAGGACATTGGACTCTGAATCCAGTAACCCGAGTTCAAATCTCCGTAGGACCTTCTCGTTTTGGCTAACCAGCTTTTTGATTTCAAGACTTTTAGCCGATCCGAAATTTGAAAATTTTCTACTCCGGTCCGGTTCGTCTGGTCCAGTCAATATTGGTAATTATACCGTTTGGTCACCAGTCGGCATATTTTGTTCTCAAGTCGACGAACTTTCACATTCGGCGGTTTATGCTAGTGATGATCCGATTTGGTGTAGAGGTCAGTTCTGCAATGAGACAATGTGGTCTGAAAACGTTTTCTTGGCCCTTTTGTTCGCACAAAAATAGATCCCAAGTTATGGTCGAGGCACATGCTTCTCACCGTTGCTCCAGCTGCTGCACGTACTCCTGTTACTACTTGACACAACCATTATGAAATTTTACCATTTATCTGTTTGATTTGCATTACGAAAGTACTAAAGTAACATATAAAAAATCTTATCAAACTACTTACCAACATCTTATCAACTACTTGCTAATTCCAAATCTAAAATTCCATCGATACAAAATGATCTGTGTAGAGAACTTACATTACATGTCTCAAAGTTGTCACAAGAGACTCACATTAAGCCTATATAAATGATCGAACTTAGTCGGGCTCAAAGATAAAACAACTAAGCCCAAACGTTTTTTAATTAGGGCCCAAAAGTCTCAATTGTAGATACTCTAAGTCATCCAAAGCAACTGTCATTCTTCTTTTACACCCTCAAGTCTACGATGTGGATAAATCCACGTGGCAGAATCTCACGCTACGCCGTCGCTCTCATCACCTTCGTTTTCAGTTCCAAAATCCCGACAATGGCTTCAGCCGCCGCATAAACCGTTTACCCTTACCAACATACCGGTTTTGACGATTAAAACCGGTTTTAAAGATTAGTAAAACTATATTTTTTTCTAAACTATCTCAAATTCCCTTCGTTTGAATCAAAATCTCTATTGATATATATTCATACTTCACCTTATTAAAAAATTGGACGTGTGTTTACAATTCTAAGGAAAAAAAAATCCAAAATAAACAATAAACAAAAAAAACTAAAAAGATTGGTTATGTGTATAAGAGTCTTTTCGTGGGTCCGGCAAGGCCGATGAAAACCAAAAAATTCAATAAAAGTTGGTACATTTCCACGTCACTATCATTTTACACGTGAGCTGCTCGTGACTACCGTAGTAGTACCGTTCAACAACGTGATACTTAGGCATAATTGGCTAATTTTCTCAATTAGTCGATTAACTAATTCACTACATTTACAGTAATCAAATGTTTGCTAATTGTTAAATCTTCTCTAATAAAATTCAATACCTCATTATAATTCTTAGAATGTTAGTATAAACTCATTTAGTAGCATAATTTATTTAACTAAGAATCAATAAATCTTTAATATATAATTTGAAGAACATTTAAAAAAATAACATTATTCTTACATGTTATGATAACATCATCCTAGTGAATTTTAAATAAATATATAAATAATTATAATATATGTAATTGTTATTAATTTGGTTAGAAAATCAATATATTTTTTTAATTAATCAAAATATTATCAAATTTATGAAAAATAATTGTTTTTTTCTTAATTAATATACAAAAATTAATATTAAAATAATTTTAAATTAAACTTAAAATTATATAAATATTTAATTTATATTTACTAATAAAAATATTATATAATTTATGATATTTTTCCTTATACATGGTGGAGATATAAATCTAGGAATCATGTAAAATGGATTACTAAGTAACGTTTTCTTTAATCAACAAATAGTCATAAAATACTTAAAACTTAATGGGTACATGTGCATCCACTCTCCATCAAATAGATCCGCTCCTGCTGGTATTCCATGGAAGAGTCTCCTCTTACCATCTCCACATTTTCTATAACTAACCTTTGTATTTTCCTTTGATGACGACATACTATTAGCGTTGTTCGTTTGTCTACCGCAAACAAGCGATTTGTGGTCAGACGCTACGGTTAGACGCTGTAATATTATTGTTCGTTTGATCGCCGCAGGTTGTCGTTGCAGGTTGTCGCCGCAGGTTGTATCGCAATTATTTGATCGCAAACGCTATAATTTCACAGCGATTAAAATTTTTGACCGCAGCTTTTTGCGATTGACTGCAACGTTTGATCGCAGAAACCTGCGGCGGTCAAACGAATAACGTTTGAGCGGCTACGAAACGAATAGCTCTATTATGTACAAGTAGACTACATGCAATATTGGAAGAAATCTGGCTAAACAAGTTAGGCAGACGAATTTCTTTTGAAATTCATCATCATGAACAATTATTATGCAACCTTCTGATCTTTACAAAAAAATGAACAGAATTTTCTACTCTTGTGATCTAAAAGTATAATCGTCAAAACAAATTTTCGCAAAGCTTTCTCTTTCTAGTATTTTTAGACAACACTTTATGTCTTTGATGGTTACGTTGTCAAGTGTAATTGACTGTAATTTTGTAGTAATCTTATTGAAGTTTACGTAATAATAGAGAAGTAAGAGATTAAAAATAACAAACCAGATAGGCTTATGAGCTGTGGATGAGGAAAATCGTCAAACTTTATTACTATAATAATTGATTACTTGTACCCATAATTTTATTTTCAACTTTTTTGTCTTATTATTATTTTATTTTCTAAAGGAAAAACCCAAAAGAGAGGATTTTGATCAAGTAAAAGAAAGAATTTTTGAAGAGAAAGCTATTGATTCTCATCTTATAAATAACCTCCCATCTCTGTTTCGTATATCCATACCCGCTAGTTTTTCCGTGAAAGGTTTTGAGTTTTCCGGGAAAATTGCTTTCTTCACGAGGAAAAAAAAACTCAGTTTGACAAATTGGATCCTTTATTTTTCTTGTCAAGTCTGCATTTTCTCATCTCTTTTGGGTATTTTCTCTCAGTTTCTCGATTTGAAATCGGCGTGTGTGTGTGTGGAGCATTCCAAAATCTCACCTTTACATTGTTTTCCCATTTTAGATTTTGATCATATAGAAACAAACAAACAGCCGGAAAATCGGCTCTCTCCACAGACAAATAAAGTAAAGAGTAAAAGACTTTTCTTTTCTTCTGCAAGTAACTGAGCAGATTTCGGTTTTATTTTTCTTTTCTTTTCTTTCTTCTCAAATTCCTTTGTCGTATAAAAATTTGTTTGCCCGTGATTTCCGTTTCCCTTAAATTCAGTTGTCCTAACGTCAAAACTCAGACACTCGCTTGCGTGTCTCCCTCTTAAAATCCCCATTCTCTCTCTCTGTTTCTGGGCTATTTCAAAGAAGATTCAAGAAACTCGATCTCTTTCTCTCTCTTTTAGAAGGAATCATGGTCTATGGAAAAGGGTCAACGATAAAATCGAACCTTGACCGGTTCCTTCATTGCACAACACCTGTAGTGCCACCCCAATCTCTCCCTAAGGTTTGAAACGTTCTTCGGTTCTTTCTTCTCTTAATTGTAATTAAATTTATAAAAAAAACGAATCTTTTTTATATTCTGAGGGGGCTGAATTTGCAGGCGGAGATTAGGAGTTTGAATCGAATTTGGCATCCATCGGAAAGAGAAAAGGTTGAGTTTTTCAGATTGAGTGATTTGTGGGATTGTTATGATGAATGGAGTGCTTATGGAGCTGGTGTTCCAATTCGTCTCATTAATGGAGAATCTCTTGTTCAATATTATGTTCCTTATCTCTCTGCTATTCAAATTTTCACGTCTCGTTCTTCCTTGATCCGCTTAAGGTACGCCTCTTTGATACGTTTCTCAGGCAGGAATTTTATTTTAATATTTCCGTTTAATAAATGAACCCTTTTCTTGTTAAGGGAATTTCAGATTTGAAAGTTTGATCCTTTTTGTATGAATCAATTGAATCTGTGAATTGTTAATCAGGGATGAGTCTGAGGATGGGGAAAGTGAGACGAGAGATTCATTTAGTGATTCATATAGTGAAGAGAGTGAAAGTGATAAACTTTCAAGATGTGCTTCTGAGGAAGGGATAGAGCATGAGGCTCTCTTGCATCCGAATGATCGGTTGGGCTATCTTTATCTGCAACACTTTGAGAGATCAGCTCCTTATGCTCGAGTTCCTCTCATGGATAAGGTATTTTCCAATTTCCTTTGATCTTTCCTTAGTAAGGATGATTACCAATCAGACTTGAAATGACACATGATGATTTTGATTTCAGATCAATGAATTGGCTCAAAGGTACCCAGGATTAATGTCGTTGAGAAGCGTAGATCTTTCTCCGGCAAGTTGGATGGCTGTAGCTTGGTACCCTATTTACCATATACCAATGGGAAGGACCATCAAAGATCTTTCCACTTGCTTCCTTACTTATCACACTCTTTCATCTTCTTTCCAAGGTAACTAATAATCTCTCTACTCAATTATCTCGAATTTAAATCCGTCCTTCGATGTAACTGTTTTGATCTTGATTTACAGATATGGAACCAGAAGAAAATGGCGGGGAAAAAGTGAGGACTCGGAAGGAAGGAGAAGGCATAACTCTTCTTCCTTTCGGGTTAGCCACTTACAAGATGCAAGGCAATGTTTGGCTCTCAGAAGATGATCAAGGTCAAGATCAAGATCGAGTTGTGTCGCTTCTAAGTGTTGCTGATTCTTGGCTAAAACAGCTAAGAGTCCAACACCATGACTTCAACTACTTCTCAAGAATGGCTCACCGTGGCTAAACCAAATCCATCGCTTCTTCACCTCTCGACTTTTTTCTCTCTTGTTTTTTGTTTTTTTGTTTTCTTCTTCTTGTTGGTCGCAATATGGTGTGGTTGGAGCAGCAATGACAGCCAAAGCGGCGAGGAGTCTCATACTTCTGACTGAGCGTTTCTCCTTAACGCAATAACAACGGTTGCTGCGTTTTGGGTGTAGAATGAATAGCTTTTGAGTTACTATCAATGAGAGAGATATATGTCGTATATTATTATATGTGCTGATTTGTTGGAAAGAGTGTTTTCTTGTTTCTTGATATCACTGATTGAGAGGGTCTTGTTTCTTGTACCTAAGTCACATTTTAATGAAAATAGTAAATAATGTAACGTTCTAACCCTATCTATTATTTGCTTTCACGAAAATATTTCAATCAAAAGTACGTATTTTTAAATAACTATTTGTTTTTTTTTATTGATAGTTGGATTTGATGAAGCAATAGTCTTTATTTGTTTGGTCGTCTTAGGTGATTGTGACTGCGGTTAATATTACAACTGCGATTGTAGTATATGCAGGACCGACTCTGAATTTAACAAGTGCTCAAGCAAAATATAAAATAAAAAATCGTTTTACATTATTTTATCATAATATTTTCAAAATGAAAACCGATTTTTTTACAAAAATATAAAAGAAAAAGGGCCATAAACATGGGTTTGTTCCATTTGGATTCAAGTCCAGCTCTAAATATATGTTGTTCGTTTGTTTGTTGTCGGCGAGATTGCAGATTTTTAATCGTATCGTTATTTTAATCAGCGGTTGAAAAAACTACGATTCAAACACAACGTCTGATCACAAGTAATTACAGTAGATAAACGAACAACAATTTATCACATCCACGGCTACAGGAACAAATGAACATAACCAATATCATTTTGATAATCATATATATATATATAAACATATATTATTTCATTTTTTCCATTGATTTAAGACTCTTGGGTTATAGAAAATACAGAATTAAATGGATTAATAATTGACATGTTAGTATAACATGGAAAAAAGTGGGACCTTTGAGGACAAAAATGTCAAACAAGTGATGGAGAAAAATGAAAGAATGTGGACCTTACATTGTAAAATTGACTTGATGGAGTGTTCAGTGTTTGCCTGTTTGGTCCCTCCACCGATTTTTTTTTTAATTATTTGAACGAATCATTTCCTAACAATTAGAAAGCAAAAATCATTAAGTGGTCACCCAATTTCATTTTCCATATAATAAATGATATTAATTGAGCTTTAACAATATTATTATTTTCATTACTTGCAAACAGAAACTGTCTTAAAGAATTGACGAAAATGATGGGTTGAGGGTTTCTTCTCGATCTGAATTCACGTTGTAGATGGAATGAAGACTGAATATGCATCTAATTCCGTAAATGATCATTTTTTACGTGGAACAGTATTACTTCATTTCCTTACTCAATATCTATAAAAGTTTATGAGCAATACCGTAAAATAGCATATTTTAAAGTTTTTTTTCCAAATCTAGTATCATAAAATTAAATTCCCAAAAATAGCATAAATACTTATGTGAAAATACTTATTTATTCTAAATAAATTATACATAAACTTAAAATATTGTATTTGGGTTCATTATTTCCAATTTAGGGTTTAATTTTTTTCTATTAAAATATAGTTTTAATGTATTTTAATCTTAAATTTGTGCTATTATTAGAAATTTAAATTAATGATGCTATTTTTGGAACAAAAACTTAAAAAGTGCTATTTTAGATATTTGCCCAAAGTTTATTTATTATATATATTTAGTTAGTCACTCACAAATGGAAAATGTTCATATATAAGACAACCTAAGAAAAATAAATAAATATATTGTTGATAAATGATAACAGTATATACATGGTATAGTGGTTTCATAAATTTCTAATATATTATTTGAGAAACATTTAAAAAATAATAATTTTGTTTTGACGTGTTATTAACAAAAATGTCATGTTCACGTATCATCACCACAGTGAATTTCAAATAAATATATAAATGAATTTAATTTACTAGAATATTTATGATATATGTTATTTTATTAATTTGGTTAGAAAATTAATATATTTTATTAAACTAACAAAAAATATTATTAAATTCATAAAAAACAATTATTTTCTTTCCTTAATTTATATATACAAAAATTATTATTAAAAATAATTTTAATAAAATTTAAAAATATATAAATCTTTAATTTATATTTAATAATAAATAGTATTATATAATTTGCAACAAAAAATTCTTATGCAAGACTTGGTTATAAATCTACTTTATATTAAAACGAGAACCTATGCATCTGATGACAAAAAAAAATAGAAGTAGTTTTTTTTTAGAACTTCGTTGTTATTGGAAATAAATTATTTTTTTTGGACAAAATTAAAAAAGAATAAGAGGTCCACAAATACTAAGGTTTATTAAAAAAATGCAGTAGAATACATATTAAAGTTAGACATGGATTGGTTAGAAACGTGAATGATGATTGTAACGATTCTAAAAGGATCACAATTCCTAATTCTATGGGATTAGAGTATTGATGTCGGTCCTTAATCCTTACATAGGGTAAAGACATCACAAAACAATTCTTATAAATTGATACAACAAATAGAAAAGTAAAACAATTGCAAATGAATCAGTAAAACATTTAAATCAATTGCAACAAAGACTATATAGTATGGTCTTCTTGCCATCATACCAAAATTATCCTTCAATAGAGAGATCCACTCTTTGCAACAAAGAAACCTTAGTATTGACTTTTTTAGCTTTTGTAATCATAAACAACCACTCACTAATAATATTTTTTATTTGTATAGTTATTTCCTTTATCTAAACAAATTATTAAAATTATTTTAATATTATATTCGTTTTACAGCCGTAACTTCTTGCGGTTGCAGATATATACGACATATATAACAGTCAGATGTTGTGTTATTCGTCGTAATTTTTTCGACCATTGAAAACATCGATCCGACTAAAAATTTGTGGTCAACCGCAACTGTCGGCGAAACATTATATTTCGTAGTCGTAACCGCAGTATTAACTGCAAACACCTGAGGCGATCAAACGAACAACACTAATATATTAAACAGAAGAAGAAGTGTAATTATTTTAATTAAAAATGTTACAAAAAAACCAACCACATATAGATTTCATTGTACCTTTTTCATCATAAATGAATTGAATTGTTGGACCAATAAAAATCACCCTTATCTTCTTGTGGCTATTGATGGATTAGTTTTATGTAACACTCACGAGGAGTTATGATTTATTTATTAAAATACTTTATATTACGTCTTATCTAATAAAACCAACTATAAACCACTAACAATACCACAGCAAACAAAAAACACAAAAAGTCTACACCGTAAGATATTTAACAAAATAAAATAATTTAAAAAACCAAGAAGCCACAAACATTTGATAGTACCAAAGTCAAATATATCCACTTATAATATATTATCTGTTTATGATCCACATTCGCATTATACATATACACCGGCTGGCCGAGTTTGGACCCAAACAAATCAAATTCGTGATTGTATCTTTCAATATTAATACAAAAAACCATCTCTTATTTCAAAACTATTCTTAGCACAAATAGTAAATAAAAATAAACTGATTCATTGAGTTTTTCATTTCGAATCCTTATAACAACAAAAACCTTTAAAAATTAAAACGGTCCATCTTTTTTTATATAAAACGGTACATTATTTTTTTTGCTTGTATCACTGTTAAATTTAGTGCCGGCTTTGTAGACCAGTAATCGCGTTATATGTTTGTATTTATTTATTTTATTGTATTTTTGGAAAAATGTAACCGAACATGTTCTTTGTCCCATCATCATATGATGACCACAAACCTTTGATAATGGATTTGTTTTGAGCTTTTTCTTTGTTTCTTTGCTTTTGGTACTAGTTTTTGGGTCCATCGATCTCAATTCTGGACATGTAGCTGGCATATTTTTTCTTAAAGAAAATAAATTAATAAATGAATAGACATTATTATTATAGTCGTAGCCCAAGTAGATTGTGGCATAGTGTGGTCCGATTTTTGGTAGTCCAAGTAGATTGTTTTTGATTTGGCCCAAAGTTATTAGTGCAGTCTGGTCCTTACGGATCTGCAATTATCGTAAGCTGTTTGGAGATAGTAAGAAACTTAGAAAGAACAAGAGATTTGTCCTAATGTAACAAGGACTAAAATTAGTATGAGTCCTGGTCCCTATGGCTCAAACCGATTTATTTTAATGGACTTAAGTCCAATCTCCTTATTAGGTCCATATGTGGAGGGAGCAATAGCGATGGTCTCGAAACGTGGAAGTGGGCTGCAAGTACATATAACCCCAACACAAACTCCTGAACATTAAGCAATTTTCATATGTTTCGAACACAAATGTACAGTTTCTTTGTCCACGTTTCCTTACACTTGAGAGTTTCCTTACACTTGAGAAAGTGAACAGCAACACCAAACATCTAAAACAGTAGAAGACAGAGAGCTACACAACACATGAAAAAGAAAAAGATTCTTCCCAGTGATTTATCCGCTTGCACTATCCGTCTTCTCATCCTCGGTCCGATTGTCCCTTCGAGATTGTATGTGTCCGGATACGCGAATCTATCCATCATTCGGGTTCCAAACAATCTCGTAGGTACCATTTCTCCAACCATCACCATCACTGGATCCAAAACAGCAGAATATGACAAATTGTTCGAACTCGACATCCTTGAGACAGGGTAATAACCTTCATGTGGGTTATTGAAATGAACCTGTTCTGATAACCGGATACCGGTACTGGTATAAGGAGAATTTGGTATCTCAAGCCTGTAAACCGGTCCCACGGGTCTTCTAGGCACAGTGCTTCTACCTTTGTCCTGAGTATTGCAACGGCCTCGACCATATAAAGGAACCAATGTAGAGTGAGACACTTTGGATTTACAAACAGGACATTCTCTCTGTCTTTGGTATTCAACACTTGTTGTAAAGCTCTGTACATCAAGCCATTTGTGAATGCAGGGCCAGCAAAAGAGGTGACCGCAGAGAGTGACAACAGGTTCTTGAACTGAATCTAGGCAAATGTTGCAGTCGAAATTAGAATCATCGCTATCATCAGAAGGAACCGAGACTCTGATGGGTTCCGGTTTTGTATTCTTGAAGCAAAATGCACCTTCACCATAAAGTTCTCCGAGTAAAGAAGCATCTCCAAAGGATTGGTCCAAGGCCATTGATCAAAAATCTACAGAGTGTTTTTATTATTTTTTGCAAAAACAGTAAGGGAATTAGATCCAGGTGAATTCAGTCAAGATATTATATGCCTAAACCCTTTGTCTAGATTGATAAGGAAGAAACCTTTGAAATTTTGAAAAAAAACTATACTCCAAACAACCTCGTAGGAACCTAAGATTTACACGACACATGTATTAAAACTTGGAAATGGAAGTTAAAATCTTTAGAACAACCTGTAAACGATTATCATTTGGTTTAGCTAAACGAGAGAGCACAATCGATAAATTTTCTCTAAAGAAAAGTGATAGAAGGATCTGAAAATCGGTAGAAGAAGAGAGTAAAACTCATCGTGTACACAGAATCAACAGCAATTCGAATCTAAAAGAAAAGCCAAATCGAAAGACCCAAGAAATCGTCGGTGAATAAGTATATATAATCGCATACACATTATTTAGATACACGCAACGCACAAGAAAGAAATAGAGATGAACGCACCAGACAATCGGCGCCGTTAGAGAGAAACCCTATCGATGACTCAGATTGAGATGAGGAAGGAGAGATAAACGGAAAAGAAAAATCTGGGTTTTGTAGAAGTGAGAAATATCAATGAAGAAAGTGATCCATTTATATATAAAAAAATACAGTCCAAAAAGCAAAAAATTACGCATAGAATTCGAGAACACAATGATATCTTGATGACGTGGTGATGTGAAAGATTGGTCTGTTTTATTTTATTTATGTATTGTAAGGTCAAAATATTCATATACTATGTTTTAATTTGTTTCCATGTAGACTTAGCCTATAATTTAACTCAAAACATTCACTTCATATTATGTGTAACGCTTGTAGCACAATGCACAAATGTCTACCCACTTCTTTGCATATGTATTTAGCCAACATTATCAATGTTTATACTTATATACTAGATTTTGACTCACGTCCTGCGTAGGAATCAGATATATCGGATTATATTTACAGATAATAAATAATTATTTATTTTGTTAATTTAATTCGGATATATATATATAATTTATCTCATATTTAAAATCATTTTTTAAAAAATTTTAGTATTGAATACAAAAATGAAATAGATAATAAATCGGATTATACAAATGAATTTAAATTGTATCTATTTTAGATAAAATTATACATATGATAAATATTCAATTAAACTAAACTTTTGTTTTATATTTTGTTTGACTAATTTTTCAAAATTTATATTTTGTTTGATATTATATTTACATTTTATGACAAAATATATTGTATATCGAAATATTAGAGATTTATATATAAATATACTGTGTAATGACAATTTTCGTAAATATTCTAGTAAATTACGTCTTAGATAATATTTATATTAAAATGCTTTAATAGTGTGACACATCAGCATGATAGACTTGTAAATCACACGTCAACAAAAAATTACTCTTTTAAAATGATTCTCAATTATATATATATATATATATATATATATATATATATATAGATATAGATATAGATATAGTAATGGATATCTACTTAAGATTTTAGTATTTATAACTTTTCTATTTTTAACATTTAATTAAATATTTATTTAATTGAAAAAATGATCTAAGGAAATAAAACGAATCTACCGGATTTCTGGATCGAATTGAAACGGTAATAAACTAAATGCTCAGTCAATAAATACATGAAGAAAAGTCAAACAAATGGTGAATGTTGACTAAATCTGATCTTGATGTCACCAAACGAAAATCTACAAAAAAAAGGGTGATCATTGATCGTTCAAATAAATTAGAAAATTATATAATTTTGTGGTGTGTTAAACTTATATTAAACTATAATTATTGTAATAAAGAAATAAAAAGAGTGGAAAACGATGATTAGGTAAACTGAAGAGAGAAAAGGACTTATGAGAGAAGACGAAGATGGCTCTTTTCACACTTGGCAATCTTCACAACTAACGATGATTCTCATAAAAGAACCTCACGAGACACTTTGTTTTGCTTTGTGGTCCTTTTTAGTTAACTAATTGCTTTTTTTGAACTTAAATTTCTTTTGTGATTAAGCACAAAAAACAATTAAGATGTGGGGTTTTGTTTGTATTATCGGACTAAGTATCTCGACGCGTGGATTGTTCTTTTTCATATCTTACAAAATTAATTGGTGTGGTTGGCTGAATGCATATTTAGATTATTAATGTCTTATTAAACAATACAAGAACCTAAACCTGGGATAGGTTTAACGAAGTTGTTTAACGAAGTTGTCCGAAATTGACATGCTTTCTTTCAACACTTGTTCTGATATCGGTCATTACGCTTTTGTCCCGATTTATATACAGTGTGAACATGAGAATCCAGAAATATAATTTTCTGGGGGCAATATATATTTTTATATTTTCATATTATTATTACCTATGGAAATGAAATTGTTACTAGAAATCAAATATAAAAGATATAACACGGGGGCAACGTGACAAATTCTGTAGGGGCAGACATATGTTTTTTTATTCTTCGAAGTTTATATTAATTTTAGTTTTTTCAGTGGGTCACTTGCATTCAGAATGATGTAAATACAATTATGTTTTTGGGATATAAATATATTGTTAACTTTTTTTGATCCGGTCCTTTCTTTAAGGTTACGAAAATTATACAAACAAAAAGGTCATGAAAAAGCATTTATCAAAACAAATAGATAATATTATAAAATCGGATGTTGGGATGTTGGGATATTGGGATGTTGACGTGTACCCTTCTTTTGAGTTTTGACCTTATCTTCGGTCTAACTTTTACAATTCTTGGAATATATAAATATATATGTTATCATGTCTCAACAAACATTACAAATAGTGAAATTAGTTACATACTAGTACTGTTAATTTGTATGTATTTCAAATTCAAAGATTAATTAATAACATCTTAATTTTTAATTTTTGAGTAATACCCTAAAATATCATCTTTTAAAGTTTTTCTTCTATCATAAAATTAAATTCCCAAAAATAACACAAATACTTATGTCAAAAATACTTATTTATTCTAAATAAATTATACATAAACTTAAAGTATTGTATTTGAATTCATTATTTTCAATTTAGGGTTTAATTTTTTTCTAATTAAGCTATAGTTTAAATGCATTTTAATTATAAAATTTGTGTTATTATTGGAAATTTAAACTAACGATGCTATTTTTGGAACAAAAATTTAGAAAAATGTTATTTTAGACATTTGTCTTTAATTTTTGATCGGTATTCTTTTATTTGATTATACGAAAAGAATTGCCAAAAGAGAGTACTGTTTAGAGAATGAAAAATTATTTCGAGCTGTTCTTGCTGAAAATCCGTTTGTTAATTATATACGAAGGGTTTTAGAATATTTGAGAAACCTTAGCGTGTATTCATCAAAAGGTTGCAGAACCGATCAATGTTAAGATCTCTCTCTCTTTCTCTCATGACCTAAAGCCACCAATTTCTTTCTGTTTCATGCGTTTCCATTAGTATTTTGCAAGATTGATCTCTAGTGTCTTTCAGACGTTAACCATAAGTAACATAAAAACATGACATCATATTATTTATCAAGGTCTAGATGTTCAATGATGGAGAAAGAGATATAGAAGATGCAAATAGCTATAATGAAAGCGCAGTTACAGAGAGAATAAGAATGAGAGAGGGAGAAGTGAGGCAGAGATCTTACAGATTAAGAGTGAAATCTCATTGCAAGAATTTGTCAATGCTAGATGTGAGTGTGGATTTGGGCACTGCACCTATGATCGCATCCTTCTTCTCGCCATTGACAAAGATCATGATCGTTGGGATGCTTCTAACATTGTACTGGCTTGGGGTTGAAGGAGATTCATCAGTGTTTAGTTTGTAGAACTTGACCTTCCCAGTGTACTGCTGTGCTAGTTCATTCACTAGCGGGTCAATCATTTTGCAAGGTCCACACCACTGCGCCCAAAAGTCTACCAGTACAGGCCCGTCTGCCTTGAGAACTAGAGACTCCCATGTTGAGTCGTTGACTATTGAAACTACTATGATCAAATAACCAAAACCAACAACTTATCCTTTAGAATCATGAATGAAAGCAAAACAAATTAGTCAAGTTAAAAGGATAATGCTTCAGAAGTTAACCAGAGATATAACTGAACCACTTCATACCCATCCAGAACATGGGTATGTTGTCTTAAACCTATATACTCTCAATCTAGAGATGGAAATTTTCTCTAAACATAATTTCTATAATGGAATTACAGAGTAATTATTGCACACATCTTCAGAGAAATCTTCAATGAAACGCAAATAGAATGAAGTTAGTGTGGTTCAAAATCAGTCCACGTGAAGGATAATGCTTCATGTTCTTCAATCGTGTCACTGAGTAGCAGGCTTCCCATGATAATCTCACTAAACATATAACAATGATAAAGGACTTACCTGGCTAAAATGTTAGAAAAGCGACAATATTGATAACCAAAATAGTGATCTGCTGGTATAGATCCTAGAATCAAGACATGTTCACTCTAGAGCATAAAACCCCCATTGATCTTTCATGAGAAACAACCCAACACTTTCCTGTCCCAAATGTGTGTGAATATAGACAAGAATATAGGTAAGTACACAACATAGATTTTAGGTTCTTCTACTTAGATTGTGCAAAGAAAATATACATTTTCCTATTAGATATCTACTGGAAAAAAAAAGAGATCCAAAAATGCAACTTTCTTCAATTTTCACGCAATCGGCATGAATTGTTCCTGTAACAGAAACCTACTTTTCAGCAGGAATTTTCTCAAACGTATCCTCTCCCAAAGAAACTCTTCTTCGAGATTCCAGTATTGGAACTAAATCAAAAACTTTTAGCAGATTAGAAATGACTAAATGCGTGCAACAACATACAAAATTGGAGCACCCTACTTCTATTTCCACACACCAATAGATCATCACCACGAAATCACTTCATAAACACTACCAAAAAATCCATAACCAACACGAATCAAGCCTAGAAGATAAGAACTGAAACCAAATTGAATAAGGAAAGAACATACTGTCCGTGGTAGTTTCCTGAGCTTCACAGACGACGCGTCTTCTTAGTCGAAAACCCCTAGGGTTAATCGTGGTCAACGAAGCCGGAGAGAGAGAAAGACGGATTCTCAATCCTCCTGATTCCGGTAACATCGAAAACATCCGGCGAGCAGAGAGAGAAGCCAAAGGCGAAGATGCGATCCTCGTCTCTGAGCGGAGAGAAACCGGAGGACGAGAGGTACAAGTGAAAGCAGCCATGGGTAGAGAGAGAGAGAGAAGCACGAGAGATCCTCCTAATCCCAAGTGTAAAATAATATCCAGATAAGAAGAAAAAAAAAAGATAAGGAAACTATGGAAGAGAAAGTGTGGCAGTAGAACTCGACAGATTTTTTTATATAGAAACAATTAATGCTTCTTTATATAGTTCTTAGAAAAATAAAAATCTGTCCGTTTTGGTTCGAGAAATAACAAAAAAACGCATTCAATTTACGTATGGGTAAATCGTAAGCCCAGAAAGCTTTTGAGATATAGATTTGGGCCTATTTCCGGCCCATTTATATATGCCGCTCGACAGAAACTGAACTGAATTACTACAAACCATGCGTTACATTTCGCCATACGCATTCACGTTTCGGCGTTGGGATATCAGTCTATCAATATGATTCTTTACCCGCGGGTCCCGCCCCGTTTGACCCGCTGCAGGGCGGGTGTGGGTCGAGTGAAAATTTTTTTTTCATATGCGGGGCGGGTGCGGATCGAGCATTATTTAGAGCGGAACGGGTGCGGGTCGCAATTTTTTAACTTGCGGGTTAGAGGGTACCCATAAATTTTGGGCTCAATCAAATTAATCGAATTCAGACCCAACTAATTTAAGCCCAAACTAATTTAAACCCAAACAAATGAAATTGTTAAATATTTTAATTAAATTATTTAAATATTTTTAGAAAATTTAAAGAAATTTATTAAATAATTTAATTAAATTAAATTTATTAAATATTTTAGTTTAATTAAATTTATTAAAAATTTTAATTTTTTTTGAAAAATAAAGCGGGTCACCTGCGGGACCCGCTTGATTAATGCGGTACGGGTGCGAATCTAAAAAAATTGATTCGCGGGTTTGGCGGGTAAAAAAGTTTTGTGCAAAAAAATCTGTAACCCGCCGCGGGGCGGGTCTGACCCGCTTGACAGGCCTAGATATTACATATGGATATAAATGCAAACGCAAACGCAAACGTAAACGCAGATTTGGCTTTCAATTTGCGGTCAAGTTCAAAGTTCTGTTATCACGTCGTCGGAATTTAAATCGTTTTGTTTCGTCTCATTCATCGCATAGTTAAACGTTAGTTTTGCAATAAAACGTTGGACATATGAAAGATTGGTTCTGTTGTGTCAGAACAAAAGGAAGATTCCATCAAATGGATTTTAATCCCACATGACTATATTTTAAGCATACAATAATAGTCCGAGAGGAGCTTTATATTAAATCAAATTAAAAAATCTTTGTTTTTAATTGTTAAATAGTGGATATCTACATTTACTTGCTTTTTTTATACATAAGAGTAATACTTTAAAATACCACCTTTTAAAGTTTTTCAATAAAATATAATATTATAAAATTAAATTCCCAAAAATAGCACAAATATTTATGTGAAAATATTTATTTATTCTAAATAAATTATACATAAACTTAAAGTATTGTATTTGGATTCATTATTTTTAATTTAGGATTTAATTTTTTCTATTAAAATATAGTTTTAATGCATTTTAATTTTAAATTTGTGTTATTATTAGAAATTTAAACTAATGATGCTATGTTTGAAACAAAAATTTAGAAAGTTGTTATTTTAGACATTTGCCCTTTTTATAATTGGTTGGTCGTTTGACTTTTAGGATCCGGAATAAATAAATGAATAACAAGTTTTGGAACAAAAAACAATTTGTCAAAAATTCTTCAAGATATTATTAAGTTTTGTGCATTCGATTAGTTATACAAAATAATAAGAGTTTCTTAAGATGAAATCACCTAAGGGACATTATCAACTAAAGTTTTATCCTTTTAATTAAAATATTATAAAATGGAAAAGAGTTATTCTATTATAAAAGAAGGATAGGGAAATGGGATCCCATGTGTTTCGAAAGACATTTAAAAGCAATTTATTTATTTATTGTTTTAAAATAAATGATAGGGTTCTTGATGCATCCACTTTTTCCTACTATTTTTGAAATAAATGCAAAATTTTCCACTTGGTTTTTCTTTATTTCAACCCAATTGCATTGTATATAAAAGCTAATAACAATATTGATTGACCCAAAATTTATTATATGAATATGATGCCAATGGGGATTGTTTTGAATATGAATATACGGAGAAAATTGGTTTTGAGTTGGATCTAAATGTTTTCTAATATAGTATTAGAATCCAATATTATTTCGACATACAATTTTTTACAAAAACAATTTCTCATATTATAATTGATTCGTATTATTATGGTATTTTCAAAAATTATTGCGTGTTTCACCCACATTTCGAACATGGTTATTAGAATGTATAAAATCTCACATCAAAAATTGAGAACTTTTTACACATATAGATAAAATACATCCATTCTTTCATTCATTATCGATTAGTTTTGAGTTAGATATTAATGTTTCCTAATATTTTGTGTTATATTATCATTAATATTAAGAAACATTATTTTGGGGTTCGACTTCAGATTGCAGCACAGCATCCGCACACGCACCGTCTCCGAGGCAGCGAAGGCGTCTGTTCAGTTGCATGTTTCTTGACACTTTTCGTGCTGGGGTTTTGTGATATCCGGATATTGTTCCGGATATTAATGTTTCCTAATATTTTGTGTTATATTATCATCGAGCTAAGTCGAACCCCAAAATAAATAATCGAATAAAGAATATAAGTTTAGTTTTCTATATATATACGATTAGTGTAATTAATATCTTAGCCGTGTAATTAGAAATTTAGAAAGGGACGGCTTTTTCTTTTCCGTGTAATAATCTGTTGAGTTACCCGAATGATTACACCATCGTTACACTTTTACATTATTCAATCACAAAATGTTACATTAATCGAGTGTTATAACAAAAGTGATAAGATGATAAAAATTTCACCATAATCCATTATTTTTTTGGATTTATATTATAACATATTTATTATTATTCTATCAGTAAACATTCCAATCTCTAAAAGCACTATATTCACAAGGCACAAAAGAAAATTCAGAAAGCTCAGATATTCAGAATCCAAGACATGAATCATTTCAGATTCCCCAAAATCGTTGTCCTCTTTTTTTTGTTTTGTTTATGGTGTTTTTTTATCTTTGGTAAGGAAGATTATTCAATATATTATTCCATTTTTACTCTAAAATGGAGTAATTCTAGAGTTTTTGTTTCTAATGTATATTCTATTTTTTTTACATTAAAAGAGAGTATATTCTAAGTATTTCATTTTTATTTTCTTGATAATTGTTTTTTGTTTATAAAATTTATAAAATAATTTCGTTTATTGAACAAAACTTCTATGAATTATGATATTATGTAAATAAAACAACCTTTTTATTTATATTTAGTTCCATTAAACCAAATCAATGTTAATACCACTCACAATTCAAAGCATTTGAATTTTTTTGTATTGCAAACTTAAAAAGATTCTTTTTGGAGTAAAAATTTAAGAAAAAAAAAATGAAAATTTGATGTTCAATTATTAGGATGACTAGTTAAACTATCTAAAATTTTGTTTTTTGTAAACATAACAAATGTTTGTTTTACTATAAAATAGAGAAAGCTTCAAAGTTAAAGGATTGTTTTAAAAATAAAAAAACCAATTTCAAAAATGAAGAAATGAACCGTTTATTTCTAAAAATACAGTAGAATAGATACTAATTTTACTTCAAAATTTTGAAGTAGAGATAGAGTAATGATTTTCAATTTTTCACAGTTGAAATCATAAAAAGGAAATTTGTCCAGTTGAAACCATAACAGACTTTATTTTACGGCAAATGTCTAAAATAGCACTTTTCTAAGTTTTTGTTCCAAAAATAGCATCATTAGTTTAAATTTCTAATAATAACACAAATTTAAGATTAAAATGCATTAAAACTATATTTTAATAGAAAAAAATTAAACCCTAAATTGGAAATAATTAACCCAAATACAATACTTTAAGTTTATGTATAATTTATTTAGAATAAATAAGTATTTTCACATAAGTATTTGTGCTATTTTTAGGAAATTAATTTTATGATGCTAGATTTGGAAGAAAAACTTTAAAAGGTACTATTTTAGGGTATTACTCTTTATTTTATCAGTAGGATTACTGTGTTTTAAGGTAATGATTCATATAATGTTAAATTTTGAATAATATTCTAAAAATAATATAAATTAAAGCCAGAAAGGAAGAAGAATGAAAAACTGAAACGCGGAAAGGAGGCTAAATCGTCTAGTCGTCCTTGTCGCCGAGTTTAGCTAAACAAGAAACATCGCATCGCTTTGATTCAGTCAAGCTTCTTTTCCGACAATTTTACAAGATATAACCACATGCTACTATGAGCCTCCGCCACCGTACCGCTCCGTCACAAACCGGGCGGCCGTTGGCGGCGGATGCTGCCGGAATCGAAGAGGAGCCCTATAATATCATTCCCGTTAACAATCTACTCGCTGACCATCCTTCTCTACGCTTTCCAGAGGTTCGTGCCGCCGCCGCTGCTCTTAAAACCGTCGGAGACCTTCGCCGTCCACCGTACGTCCAATGGCGTCCTCACTACGATCTCCTAGACTGGCTCGCTTTGTTCTTCGGTTTCCAGAAGGATAACGTTCGTAACCAGCGTGAGCATATGGTGCTGCATCTTGCGAATGCTCATATGCGTCTCACGCCGCCGCCGGATAACATCGACTCCCTCGATTCCACTGTTGTCCGTCGTTTTCGGCGGAAACTTCTCGGTAACTACTCCAGTTGGTGCTCGTATTTGGGGAGAAAATCGAATATCTGGATCTCAGATCGGAGCCCTGATTCTAGACGGGAGCTTCTCTATGTTGGGCTCTATCTCCTCATATGGGGAGAAGCGGCGAACCTTCGGTTCATGCCTGAATGTATCTGTTACATCTTCCACAACATGGCCTCGGAGCTCAACAAGATCCTAGAGGACTGCCTCGACGAGAACACCGGTCAACCCTATTTGCCTTCTATGTCAGGTGAAAACGCTTTCCTAGACGGCGTTGTAAAACCCATTTATGAGACAATCCAAGCTGAGGTTGATGAGAGCAAGAACGGAACAGAGGCACACTGCAAGTGGAGGAACTACGACGATATCAACGAGTACTTCTGGACGGATCGATGTTTCAGCAAATTGAAATGGCCGCTCGATGTGGGGAGCAATTTCTTCAAGAATAGAGGCAAAAGCGTCGGGAAAACCGGTTTCGTGGAGCGTAGGACATTCTTCTACCTCTACAGGAGTTTCGATCGCCTTTGGGTGATGCTTGTTTTGTTCCTTCAAGCCGCCATTATAGTAGCTTGGGAGGAAAAACCAGTGGATAAGTCGGTGACAGTGCAGCTGTGGAATGCTTTGAAATCAAGAGATGTTCAGGTGAGACTTTTGACCGTGTTCTTGACCTGGAGTGGTATGCGACTCCTGCAGGCTGTGCTGGACGCTGCTTCACAACGTCCTCGAATTTCCAGAGAGACCAAACGGCTCTTTTTCAGGATGCTGATGAAGGTTATAGCTGCCGCAGTTTGGATCATAGCTTTCACAGTTCTCTACACGAACATCTGGAAGCAGAAGAGGCAAGACAGGCAGTGGTCCAATGCCGCAACTGCCAAGATCTACCAATTCCTTTATGCTGTTGTGGCCTTTTTGGTGCCAGAAATGTTGGCTCTGGCTCTGTTTATAATCCCATGGATTAGGAACTTTCTGGAAGAGACCAATTGGAAAATATTCTTTGCTTTAACTTGGTGGTTCCAGGGCAAAAGTTTTGTGGGTCGAGGTTTGAGAGAGGGTTTAATGGACAACATCAAGTACTCGATTTTTTGGGTCTTTGTCTTAGCAACAAAGTTCACATTTAGCTACTTCCTGCAGGTTAAGCCTATGATTAAACCCTCGAAGCTGCTATGGAACTTAAAGGAGGTAGAATATGAATGGCACCAGTTTTTTGGCGACAGCAACAGATTTTCTGTCGCATTATTATGGTTGCCAGTTGTGTTGATATACCTGATGGATATCCAAATTTGGTACGCGATCTATTCGTCAATTGTTGGTGCTGTTGTTGGGCTATTTGATCATCTGGGGGAGATCAGGGACATGGGACAGCTTAGGCTGAGGTTTCAATTCTTTGCTAGCGCTATTCAGTTCAACCTAATGCCTGAGGAACAACTCCTGAATGCTAGAGGCTTTGGTAACAAGTTTAAGGATGGCATTCATAGGTTAGTCTATGAAAGCATCTTACTCATATTCCTATATGATTTACTGTACGAAAATTGACTTGACGGCATAAGATATAAAATTTAATTTAGTTAAAGAAGTTTCTCTGCATTTAACTCGACTTTTCAATGGTATAATATCTTGAGTTTGGTACTGTATACAGATTGAAGCTAAGGTATGGATTTGGGCGACCGTTTAAAAAACTCGAATCTAATCAGGTCGAGGCCAACAAGTTTGCATTGATCTGGAATGAGATAATCTTAGCTTTCAGAGAAGAGGACATAGTTTCTGATCGAGAAGTAGAGCTACTGGAGCTACCAAAAAATTCCTGGAACGTGACGGTTATTCGCTGGCCTTGTTTCTTGTTGTGCAATGAGCTTTTGCTTGCACTGAGCCAGGCGAAAGAGCTGATTGACGCTCCGGATAAATGGCTATGGCACAAGATATGCAAGAATGAGTACAGGCGCTGTGCTGTAGTTGAGGCATATGACAGCATCAAATATCTATTGCTCCAAATCATCAAAACTGACACTGAAGAACATTCCATTGTTACGGTTTTCTTTCAAATGATTGATCTTTCAATTCGATCAGAGCAGTTCACCAAGACCTTTAAAGTGGACCTCCTGCCCAAGATTTATGAAACACTGCAGAAGTTGGTTGGGCTTTTAAATTATGAGAAAACCGATGTTGTGCGGGTGGTGACTGTTCTGCAGTCTCTTTATGAAATTGCAACACGACAGTTCTTTATAGACAAGAAGACAACTGAACAGCTATCTAGTGAGGGGCTGACCCCTCGTGACCCAGCTTCAAAGTTACTGTTTCAGAATGCTATTAGGCTTCCTGATTCAAGCAACGAAGACTTCTACCGGCAGGTTAGGCGGTTACACACAATTCTCACTTCTAGGGACTCTATGCACAGCGTCCCTGTAAATCTAGAGGCAAGACGGCGGATTGCTTTCTTCAGCAATTCCCTTTTCATGAATATGCCTCATGCACCTCAGGTTGAGAAAATGATGGCGTTCAGTGTCCTGACACCATACTACAGTGAGGAAGTTGTATACAGCAAAGAACAGCTTCGAAACGAGACTGAGGATGGGATTTCAACCCTGTATTACCTGCAGACGATTTATGCTGATGAATGGAAAAATTTTAAGGAGCGGATGCGTAGAGAAGGAATTAAGACAGATGGTGAGTTGTGGACAACCAAGCTGAGAGACCTCAGGCTTTGGGCTTCCTACAGAGGTCAGACTTTGGCACGTACAGTTCGGGGAATGATGTACTACTACCGGGCTCTTAAGATGCTCGCCTTTCTTGACTCTGCGTCTGAAATGGACATTCGGGAGGGTGCTCAGGAGCTTGGTTCAGTGAGGAGTTTGCAGGGAGAATTTGGAGGTCAATTGGATGGGTCTGCCTCTGAAAATGGCCGATCTGCCCTAAGCAGAGCAAGTAGTTCTGTGAGTATGCTGTATAAAGGCCATGAGTATGGGACTGCATTGATGAAATTCACATATGTTGTGGCGTGCCAGATCTATGGGTCTCAAAAAGCAAAGAAGGAGCCTCAGGCAGAGGAAATTCTGTATCTGATGAAGCAGAACGAAGCCCTCCGGATTGCATATGTGGATGAGGTGCGTGCTGGCAGGGGAAAGACTGACTATTATTCTGTTCTGGTGAAATACGATCACCGGTTAGAGAAGGAAGTGGAAATATTCCGTGTGAAGCTACCTGGCCCAGTGAAGCTGGGTGAGGGAAAGCCGGAGAACCAGAATCATGCAATGATCTTTACCCGTGGTGATGCTGTTCAGACCATAGATATGAACCAGGATAGTTATTTCGAGGAGGCTCTCAAGATGAGAAATTTACTCCAGGAGTACAGACATTATCATGGGATCAGAAAACCAACTATTCTTGGTGTCCGGGAACATATCTTCACCGGCTCAGTCTCTTCTCTGGCCTGGTTCATGTCTGCCCAGGAGACGAGTTTTGTCACTCTTGGTCAGCGTGTTCTTGCAAACCCGCTGAAGGTCAGAATGCATTATGGCCACCCTGATGTTTTTGACAGATTTTGGTTCTTGAGTCGAGGTGGCATCAGCAAGGCGTCTAGAGTCATAAATATCAGTGAGGACATCTTTGCTGGGTTTAATTGCACATTGCGGGGCGGAAACGTCACCCACCACGAGTACATTCAGGTTGGGAAAGGTTCACTATTTGGATATTGACTAAATTTATATTGCTAAATTTATAATTCTACTTTGTTATAACCATAAAATTAAAGTTCCTTATCTCTGAAATTCAATGAATATATATTCAGGTTGGGAAGGGACGGGATGTTGGATTGAATCAAATATCAATGTTTGAGGCTAAGGTAGCCAGTGGGAACGGAGAGCAGGTTCTTAGCCGAGATGTGTACCGGCTTGGTCATAGGCTCGATTTCTTCAGAATGTTATCATTTTTCTATACAACAGTGGGGTTTTTCTTCAACACAATGATGGTCATTCTTACTGTGTACGCTTTCCTTTGGGGCCGGGTTTATCTGGCTTTGAGTGGGGTTGAGAAATCCGCTCTAGCAGACAGTACGGACAGCAACGCAGCACTTGGGGTGATCTTGAACCAGCAATTCATCATTCAGCTCGGTCTGTTCACAGCCTTGCCAATGATCGTTGAATGGTCTCTTGAGGAGGGTTTCCTTCTTGCAATATGGAATTTCATTCGAATGCAGATTCAGCTTTCATCTGTCTTTTACACATTTTCAATGGGAACCAGAGCTCACTACTTTGGCCGGACCATTCTCCATGGTGGAGCAAAGTACAGAGCCACTGGACGTGGGTTTGTTGTCGAGCACAAGGGATTCACTGAGAACTACAGGCTCTATGCACGCAGTCATTTTGTAAAGGCCATCGAGCTTGGGCTGATCCTCATAGTCTATGCTTCGCACAGTCCAATAGCCAAAGACTCATTGATCTACATAGCCATGACAATTACCAGTTGGTTCCTTGTGATTTCATGGATAATGGCCCCTTTTGTGTTCAACCCGTCAGGATTCGACTGGCTTAAGACAGTGTATGACTTTGAAGATTTTATGAACTGGATATGGTATCAAGGCAGAATCTCTACAAAATCCGAACAAAGTTGGGAAATATGGTGGTATGAGGAACAGGACCACCTGAGAAACACCGGATGGGTAGGAAGATTTGTGGAGGTTGTCTTAGACCTCCGGTTTTTCTTCTTCCAGTACGGGATTGTATACCAGCTCAAAATCGCAAACGGATCCACCAGTATATTTGTCTATGTGTTCTCATGGATATACATCTTTGTAGTGTTTGTGATTTTCCTAGTAATCCAATACGCCCGTGACAAGTACTCTGCAAAAGCTCACATACGGTACAGGCTTGTCCAGTTCCTCCTGATCGTGCTTGTTGTTCTGGTGATTGTTGCTCTGCTAGAGTTCACGCATTTCAGCTTCATAGATATATTCACGAGTCTTCTTGCCTTCATCCCAACTGGCTGGGGAATACTGCTGATCGCACAGGCTTCAAAGCCTTTTCTGACGAAATTCAGGCTTCTCTGGGACGCTGTTGTATCTGTTGCTCGCATATATGACATATTGTTCGGGATAGTCATCATGGTTCCTGTAGCGTTCTTGTCGTGGATGCCTGGGTTTCAATCAATGCAAACGAGGATCTTATTCAATGAAGCTTTTAGCAGAGGACTTCGCATCATGCAGATTGTCACTGGAAAGAAATCAAAAGGCGATGTCTAAGTTAAAACACTGTAAGCTCCAATGTTCTCAACATCTTTTACGTTCTGTTTGCTTGAATCCTGAATTCCAACACCAATGCAAGCTTTCAACTTTGTGTAGGTCTTAAAAGTAAATGGTAGTTTAAAGTTTTTGGTTTGTAGCTTTCACGAAACATAGATGTATAGAGTTTTGGTTGTTTTATAAAAGAAGAAAAAATCTAAATAACCATGATTTTTCTGTTTCTTGTAACAGGTTTTTGGAGATGTTTGATGTGGAATTGAAATCGGATATAGAATATATTTGTGTATGTAAGGGACTCTGATTCTTGTATGGTTTTGTCTGAAAGTACAGCATTTTGTGTAGTAGGCTTTGTGTAGTTGTTCTCTTTCTCTCACTTCAGAGCATTTTTAGTTCATTTAAATTTGCTTTCTAATATCATTTTGCAGAGCTTTATATTACAATTCTCAAACCTTGTCTTCTTTTTCGTTAGTCTGGAAAAGACAAATTAGCTTCAAATGCTTATCCATCATTCTGACTATATCTGTTTCGGTCTGTTACTTTTCACGGCAATGATTTTTTTGGATATACTCCAATCTGATCGGATTAGTTGGACTTTTTATTTCACAATAATAAATACTAGATTCATATCCATCCCGGAAAAATATTCGTAAATTATATTTTATTAGTAAATATAAATTAAATATTTATATAATTTTAAATTTTATTTAAAATTATTTTTAACATTAATTTTTATATATACAAATTAAGAAAAGAAAATTAATTATTTTTTACAAATTTAATAGTATTTTTTGTTTGTTTAATAAAATATATTAATTATATAACTAAATTAATAACAATGATATACTTGTAATTATTCTAATAAGTTAAACTCATTTATATATTTATTTGAAATTTATTTTAGTGATGACACGTTATTTCTATTAATAACACATCAGAGTAAAATTATTTTATTAAAATGTTTCTCAAATAATATATTAGGGATTACGGTAGTAATTTAAATCTATTTATATTTATTTGAAATTATTTATAAATTAATGTATAAAAAATTTAAAGAAATAAAAATATTGTTTTTGCAAATGTAATAGTATTTTTTAGTTAGTTGAATAAATTATATTTATTTTCTAACCAAATTAATATCAGTGACATGTATTGTAATTATTCTAGTAAGTTAAACTCTTTTATATATTTAGTCTGAAATTCCACTAATATTGTAACACGTCTGGTATTTTTGTTATTAATACGTAATTATTTTGTTAAAAAAAAATTTAAATAATATATTAGGAATTTAGTTGAACCGGATTAGATATTGGTTCGCGAGTAACCAATTTAACAGTGTCTTCTAATTATTGTTGGAGGACGTTTTATTCGTTATCAGATTCATTCCAAAACTCACAACTGTATTTCCATAAATAAATTAGGTGAATATTTATGTATTGGACCACAACGCCACTCTATCGGATTTGACCATTCGACTTTGATCTGATCTTCTTCTTTGCTCCTTTTCAGCAACGAAAAAAAACATTAGATATGTTGTTTGATAGCCGCAGGAACCTGTGGCTGTGGCTGTGGCTGCGGTAGATTGTTGTTCGTTTACCTGTCGCAGATACTTGCGGCAGACGTAGCGGTCAGACGCTGCATTCTACGTCGCTATTTTTTTGACCGCTGATTAAAACAGCGGTGTGACTAAAAATCTATGATCAACCGTAACCGTCGGCGGTCGACAAACAAACAACATCTATTATAATCGTAACCGCAGAATTGACCGTAGCCGTAGCTACAGTCATATGCGGCAATCAAACGAATAGTACTATTGTGAACGAAAACAAAAAACAGAAAAATTACAAAATTATGAAAGCATATAAAGCAATAAAAGCCACGTCAAAGGCCCAACGTGTTTCTCTGCAACATTTATCATTTTTAAACAAAACGGCGACTGATCTAACCGGAGAAATCGAAAGTTATAATATTAAATTCAAACTACTTCTGGGCCATCATCACAATCATTTTTTTAATGCTCCATCTTCATCTTCTTCTTCGTCTTTTCTCTCCACTCTTCTGATTCTAACCATTAAATTATATTAAATTTGTAAGAGTCAATCACTCAGAAGAACTCTACTTAGTCATTGGCCCTACCTTCGATTCGATCCAGTTTGTTCTCGCGGAAAACAGAAAAATGGAAGACCCTTTGATTGGTAGAGAGAGTCGTGGTGGTAGTACGGATCGGATTGTCCGTCGATCAGAAGCTATCACGCATGGTACTACGTTTCAGAAAGCTGCTGCACTCGTCGATCTGGTTCTCATATCTTAACCCCCACCAAGTTTATTCGTTTTCTTCTTCTGATTTTTCATAAAGTTTCTATTTATGGATCAAAATCGCCTTTTCCGAGCGTGTCCGTGTATTTATATCAATTAAGAAGTTATATTGTTCCACCTGATTAGTCAATGTTTTGTTTATGTATTTTGTTTGGTTGAAATCGGGAATTGGAATATCTGACGTTTCATTCACTCGTGAGGAGGTTTTATATCTGGAATGTTTGTTTTTCTTAGCGAGATGTTCTTTGACTTTTTTTTGCTGATTTTGGGAAACTCTTTCTTGTGTCAAAGGGATTTGGGAATTTAATCTGATATGTATGCGGTTTGTAGGCTGAAGATGGTATTGGCCTTCCTGAGCAAATACTTGATCAGTCGAGCTTTGGAGAGTCCGCAAAGTACTACTTCATTTTCACACGATTTGATCTGATCTGGTCACTCAACTACTTCGCTCTGATTTTGCTAAACTTCTTTGAGGTCAGAACTTATTTATTAAGCCTTTTCTTTGTTTGGCTTCGAGTTTACGATGATATAATATGACATTTTTGATATTCGTCTTGCGAAAAAGCTTAAGAAAATTGTAACTGGAAAGTGTAACATTCATTTCTCTCTTTGGCAGCAACCGTTGTGGTGTGAAAAAAAGCCTACACCGTCTTGCAAAGACAGAGATTACTATTACCTTGGCGAGTTACCTTACTTGACCGATGCAGAATCCATTATCTATGAGGCAAGTAGTGAACTTAATTCTTGTTGGCCCTTGATTTCTGTTATAGATTCATGGCTTAAGTGCGAATGGGCACATGAGATACATATGCATCCACTTGAAAGTTCAAGAATTGAGATGTCTTAAATAAATGTCAAGACTAGCGTTTGATGAATGTCAAGACTAGTTTATCTCATTTAATTAGTTGTAAATATTAACATACACGTCTTATCCTGCATAAAATTTATTGTTAGGACTGATCCGGATCCTTCCTCATTGTGCTGAAATTCTTATATCTTGCGTTGTCCAAATAGGTGATTACCCTAGTTATACTACTTGTACATACTTTCTTTCCAATTTCCTATGAAGGGTCCCGAATCTTTTGGTCTAGTCGCCTGAACCTCGTGAAGGTATTTCTCTGCAAGCCCCTTTACAGTTTCGGTAAGAAATTTATTTCCCTTTTTTCACACGATAAGTTTTTTTCTTCTTGATTCCAGGTTGCTTGCGTAGCAATTTTGATTGGTGATGTTCTGGTTGACATTCTTTACCTGTCTCCGCTGGCTTTTGATTTCCTTCCTTTTAGAGTCGCTCCATATGTGAGAGTTATCGTATTCATCCTCAGCATAAGGTCTGTCGATTTATGCTTCTTTTTTTATCAATTTGTTTCAATGCTTGATTATATGTCTTCATATCTATATACAAAGAATTGAGTAGTTCATGTTGTGTATTAGAAAAATGTACGTGTGGTTGTTTCACCTACTTGCCCTCGTACTAGGTCAGTTCAGCTCTAATCAATCCCTAAAATTGTGTTTCCTTATTTCTGCACAGAGAACTTCGAGACAGCCTCGTCCTTCTGTCTGGAATGCTTGGCACATATTTGAATATCTTGGTTAGTGAACTTGTTCTGGAATATCTTGGCTCAATTTTGAATTTCAGATTGGTGATCGACTCCTATGGATTGATATCCTATGCTTATCTCCTTGATTATTTTCACAGGCTCTATGGATGTTGTTCCTTCTATTTGCCAGCTGGATTGCGTTTGTTATGTTTGAGGACACGCAGCAAGGCCTCACGATCTTTAGTTCTTACGGTTCAACTCTTTACCAGATGTTTATTTTGTTCACAACATCCAACAATCCTGATGTCTGGATTCCAGCATACAAGTAAGTATTAGGTGAAAGTCCATTTTGTCTCAATTTCCTTGTATGGAGTTGCCTCCAGTATTTTGGGCGACTAATTTGTTCTGTTCTGTTCTGTAAGGTCGTCGCGCTGGTCCTCATTGTTCTTCGTGCTCTACGTGCTAATTGGTGTCTACTTTGTCACGAACTTGATTCTTGCCGTTGTCTATGACAGTTTCAAAGAACAGGTTGGTTAAAAAGTTGATATTTCTATGGTTCAGATGTGAAAATCGAAAACAAAATTGCTAGTATATTTCCACACTGTGGCATATCTGTTCTTTTTGTAGCTCGCCAAACAAGTATCTGCAATGGATCAGATGAAGAGGAGAATGCTGGAGAAAGCCTTTGGTCTTATAGACAAAGATGTAAGTTCATCCACACATAATGATTGCATTCTCTCCTAGAGATATACGGGAAGTTCCCGAGCTTCATGAAAGGATAGTTTTTTCTACAATTGGCCACGTTGCTGAGCAAATATGTTTTCTTTCGTTCTTTATTTCATTGTTTAACAGAAAACCGGGGTGATTGATAAGGATCAATGCATTAAGCTCTTTGAACAGCTGACTAATTACAGGTTGCTATGATCTTTCGTATTTATAATTGTTTTCCCATGTATTGAAAGAACTTTATATAGTTACCATACACTTGTTTATGGTCTCTTCCCTTTTATATTATTAATTTGTGAGATCTGGGATGCATTCTCTGTCCTTATATACAGGACGTTGCCAAAGATATCAAAAGAAGAATTCGGGTTGATATTTGATGAGCTTGACGATACTCGCGACTTTAAGGTAGAATCATCAAAGGAACTCTTTTGTGGCACAGATGATCAGGGAATACACCTTAAATATTACTATCAACATAAAACTTTCATTCATAACAGTTGCTCTTTCCTTTTCGTTTCCTATTGAGCAGATAAACAAGGACGAGTTCGCTGACCTCTGCCAAGCCATTGCTCTGAGATTCCAAAAGGAGGAAGTAGTAAGTCATAGACATACTTTATCTTCCTCTTCATTCTGAATTTACTTACCTCCACCATATGCTTACATTAGTGATCCTGCGTGTTTTCCATGTAGCCATCTCTCTTCGAAAATTTCCCACAAATATACCATTCGGCCTTGTCACAACAACTGAGAGCCTTTGTCCGGAGCCCAAACTTTGGCTACGCTATTTCTTTCATCCTTGTTCTGAATTTTATTGCTGTTGTTGTTGAGACAACGGTATGTCTTGTCCCCATATAGTTTGCTTCCTTTACATGTAATTCCTACTATGTGCATAAGCCACATAATAGAACTTTCTATGCAGCTCGATATCGAAGAAAGTTCGGCTCAGAAGCCCTGGCAGGTTGCTGAGTTTGTCTTTGGTACGAACTTGAATATGTTTCCTCTATCTTCTCTTCTGCATTAATATTTTTCCTTTATTTCCAAGTTTTGGAAAGTGTATACCAATGCTTCTGTTATTGGTATATCTGATGGAAAGTTAAGCTATTTATGGTGCTTTAATCCTGATTTACAATCAGCAAACATTTTTTTTAATATTGCTATCGTAACTGCCAACTTTGTTTCCAGGGGTTAATCTTTTTATTCATGTTTACCAGGTTGGATATATGTTTTGGAGATGGCTCTGAAGATCTATTCATATGGATTTGAGAATTATTGGAGGGATGGTCAAAACCGGTTTGATTTTCTAGTCACATGGGTCATAGGTAAAAGCTCTTGAAGCAAAAAAAAAATCATCTTAGGTTACCTATCGAGTTATTGATGGTTATGATATAATTGATAATCTTTGTACGCACAGTTATTGGGGAAACAGCTACCCTCATCACTCCAGATGAGAGCACTTTCTTCTCAAACGGAGAATGGTTAGGAAAAGCTATAACACATCTGTTATGATGGTTGCCTCCTGTTCATTTAGCTCTAGAAAATCTTGACTCTGTTTCCCTTCCGTCATGACAGGATCCGCTATCTTTTGCTCGCAAGAATGTTAAGGCTGATAAGGCTTCTTATGCATGTCCAACGATACAGAGCATTTATCGCGACGTTTATAACTCTTATCCCCAGTCTGATGCCATATTTAGGGACCATTTTCTGTGTGCTGTGTATCTACTGCTCTATTGGTGTGCAGGTAATCAAACTTCTGAAAATTGTATGCTTGTCTATGACAAAAGCCTTTGGTCATTTTCTTGTTCTTTTGCTTCAACTAAACCTTTCAAAATACGTCATCTTCCAGTTCATCTGCTAGTTTTAGGCCCAGTGAACAGCTATTTAAAAGTGTTTATTTCGTGGTTCTATTTCGCATCCCAGAAAAGTAAAATGTCTTCATGTCATTTGTTCATAGATCTTTGGTGGGCTCGTGAATGCTGGGAACAAACAACTCGCCAAAACCGAGTTGGCTGAGGATGAGTATCCTTTTTGGCTTTACTAAAAACAGTTTATGTGCCTAACATGTCATACTTGGTAGATAGTGAATGGCGGAAAATTCTCCATGATATGATTGTTTCTTAACTGAAAAAATCAGCTATTTATTGTTTAACTTCAATGACTATCCCAATGGAATGGTCACACTCTTCAATCTGCTAGTTATGGGTAACTGGCAAGTCTGGATGGAGGTATATATCACTCTGTTACTCGCAATTTTAGACTCCTTTTAGTATTAGCAAGAAGCATTGATATATGTGACTATAATCAGCTTGCTTCTTAATTCCAATCACAATGTGTAAAATCTCTATACAACTACCCTAATGTTATTTTCTTCAGAGCTACAAAGATTTGACAGGGACATGGTGGAGCATTACGTATTTTGTCAGTTTCTACATCATCACTGTTTTACTTCTGTTGAATTTGGTGAGTTTCACCGACACCAAATTGGTGGTGATTGTTGTAAGATACCTGCAACTTCGCTTCTGAGATCCACTAACTGTGCTTGTTTTGTTTCAGATTGTGGCATTTGTCTTGGAGGCGTTCTTTACTGAGCTGGATCTTGAGGAAGAAGAAAAATGTCAAGGACAGGTTAGTTTTTACCCTACAATATGTACATAGACATGAGCAGATAGTAAATCGTTGATTACGATTGTTCAAATTGCAGTTTTTAACCTTCTTTTGATTATTATTGTTGCAGGATTCTCAGGAAAGAAGAAACAGGCGTCGATCTGCAGGGTAAGTTATCAAATCATGATTTTCAATTTAACAGTAGACTCAAAAACCTGAAGGATTTTTCTTGTTTTTGTTTTTGAAATTGTAAAAAGGTCGAAGTCTCGGAGTCAGAGAGTTGATACACTTCTTCATCACATGTTGGGTGATGAACTCAGCAAACCAGAGTGTTCTACTACTAACACATAATATATTCTCGTTAAAAAGGTTTTTGGTTGTGAATCTATGGATGCTTTCTTGATTCTACTATAGAACGTAAACCACGTTTTCTTTGTTCTGGTGGAGATTTAGTATTAACTGATTGTGTTGTATTGTTTTGTGGTCTTTTCGTTTGCTTTTTTATGACAAATTATGAAATATCCATTTCTCTGAGCGATTTGTAATGTTTATTGACTTTTTTCATTTATTTTGAGAATTATATTTACTTCTTCTTTACATCCGTGAATCAAAAGTACATTCCCATAATAATCTTAACTTGAATCAAAAACGCTCTTTGTTTTTCTGACGCAGACGCTGCGGCAGCGATCTGCGGTCAGACGCTGCGGCAGTGATCTGCGGTCAGACGCTGCGGTTAGACACATCAATATTATTGTTCGTTTGATCGCCGCAGGTTGTCGCCGCAGGTTGTATCGCAATTGTTTGATTGCAAACGCTATAATTTCGCAGCGATTAAAAATTTTGATCGCAGCTTTCTGCGGTTGACCACAGCGTTTGACCGCAGGAATCTGCAACAGTCAAACGAACAACGTTTGGCCGCATGACGCAGCCGCAGATTCCTGCAACTACGAAATGAACATGCCTAAAATCTCTTGTAATGCAAAACACTTAAAACACAAAATCAACAACTTCTCTCGTAATCTTCTTGCCTTCATTCACTAACCCTCTTCTTGCTTTCCCGAAGAAGGCAAGTAAAACCGGCATAGCTCCAAACACCACAGAAGCGTATACCGTCGGCAGTCGAGAAGGTGAAGACAACGGAGAAGAATATGAGGATGATAATGACATGTATCGGAGTTTGTATTAGTTAAGAACAGTTCTCGATAGGTTCCATGAAGGAGACAAGAGAATTGCGTAGAGGGCGAAGAAGAGACAAACCCATGTCAGTCTTTAACTCATGCTTCTTCATAAAGATAAGATACGATCTTGGTGTTTCTGTCGGAACTGCCATCGGATACTTGTATTTTGTTTTTCCTTGTCGATGGAATCTCTTTTACAGTGTTCTTGAGATTTGTCTGGAACAGAAAAGAGTCTATTGGATATGGGAGAAAATCCAAGCAGTTTATGTGGGTCCCCACTCTCTAGTCGTAGTGCGTGTTGTGTACGCGTCATTTGGTATTCGTTTTCGAGCTGTCAATCTGGTCTGATGGCCATGACTCGAGATTTTATTTCCATTTTCTTGGAGACGAAAGTGGAATTTTATTATTTGAATTCTTATTATAATTCTTTTAGAATTATTTGCATCGATAATAAACTACTATGAAAAGAATTACAAAAAAACACTGGTTTATCGGTTTGCTTGTGTGTTAAAATAAAAGTTATTTAATGTATATGGAGAAATTAAATAGAAGTTGTATAATATGTGTGAAAATTATAAAAACACACAATAAATATGAACTAGATTCATATCCACGCCAAACGTGGAAAAAAAATATTAGCAAATTAGATTTTATTAGTAAATATAAATTAAATATTTTTATAATTTTAACTTTATTTAAAATTACTTTTAACATTAATTTTGTATATACAAATTAGAAGAAAAAAAATAATTATTTTTTACGAATTTAATAGTATTTTTTTGTTAATATAATAAACTATATTATTTTTTTGACCAAATTAATAACAATGATATAATTATAATTATTCTAATAAATTAAACTCATTTATATATTTATTTGGAATTTATGATACGTCAGCATGGTATTTCTGTTAATAACACGTCAGAGTAACGTTATTTTTTTAAAACGTTTCTCAAATAATATATTAGGGATTATGGTAGTAACTTAAATCTATTTATATTTATTTGAAATTATTTATAAATTAACGTATAAAATTTTTAAAGAAATAAAAATTATTGTTTCTGCAAATGTATTAACATTTTTGTGTTAGTTGAATAAATTATATTTATTCTCTAACCAAATTAATATCAGTGGCATGTAATGTAATTATTCTACTAATTTAAACTTTTTTATATATTTAATCTGAAACTCGCCGTAGTATTAACACGTCAGCATGACATTTTTATTGTTAACACGTCATGATAAGATTAATTTGTTAAAAAGTTTTTTAAATAATATATTAAGGATATTGTATAAAAACATAGCACGATGAAATCAAACTCAATGACTTTTATTTACAACCTGAAAGTCTTATTGACTTTTGCATATTGGGATATAGACATAATATTTTGAACATTACCATTTTGAATAACTATGAATGAATTCATTATTCATCCTAATTTACGATTGGGTACTCCTGAGGAAAACAAGATCGATTACTTCTATTCCCACATCTCTTTTACTATATAATATATTTAAAATTCAAACTAGTATCTCTAATATATTATTTGAAAAACTTTTTAACAAAAAAACTTTACTATCACGTGTTAATAACAAAAATGTTATGATGACGTGTCAATACCACAACGAATTTCAGCTTAAATATATAATAGAGTTTAAGTTACTAGAATAATTATAATACATGTCACTGATATTAATTTGGTTATAAATAAATATATTTTATTCAACTAACCAAAGTAATAAAATCTTACTCTAAAGTGTTATTAAGAGAAATATCATGTTGACGTTTCATCACTATAGTAAATTTCAAATAAATATAGAAATAAATATAATTCATTAGAATAATTATAATATATGTCATTGTTATTAATTTGGTTAAACAATTAATATATTTTATTAAAATAATAAAAATACTATTAAATTTGTAAAAATATAATAATTAATTTTTCTTAATTTATATATACAAAAATTAATGTTAAAAGTAATTTTAAATAAAAGTTAAAATTATATAAATATTTAATTTATATTTATTAATAAAATATAATTTACGAATATGTTTCTATATAAAGTATGCTTTTGTCAGTTGTGAACACAGTTTTTAGTGCAAAAAGAAGACAAAGAGATTTTTATTATATAGTTGATAATAAATTGAACCCATAACTGAAATATCAAAAATAATATACGAATTATAGAGCTCAAATGTATTAAATGGGGCGGCAGTTGTATAATTCAACACTCTTTGAAATTAAGTTGCCGCATTGAATTCAATAACGATTTTAAACTTTGTATCTTTTATTTTACATCGAATTCAAATATTGTCGAATCTAAATCCAAATCCAATGAACTTAATCTGTAGAAATATATTTTCTAGATATATTATATAGAAGATTTTTTTTTACAATAGTAAAACAATTTTGATCTAATTATAACCGAATTTAATCATTAGTCAAACATTTATTCAATCGTAATTCTATTACTATATATGCTCCTTCAATAAATTTGATACATTTGAACATAAAAGTTTCTTGTTGACTAACAAAATAGAATTGTTTCTAGAATCAATTTAAACAATTTTCCATAAATAATATGAACTATTAAAATTAATATATAGCCAAGAAAATAATTGAGAGAGAAAATCTCTCTCCGTTGACGGCCGTCTGTGTTACCTGTTTGCATACAAAGATTACATACACAGCAATCACACGTATATATACTGTTTATATACATATCTCTCTGTTGATTCAGTGTTTTTCTTTGGTCAGATGATTCCAATCTGAAACCACAACAAACGATAAAATAAAAATCCAATCTGTTTTTCTTGTTTGTTTGTTTTGCTTACATCTCTCTCTTTCCATCTTCTTTGTTTTAACATAGATCATCATCACTTGCTCTGAATTGTCCGTTTCAGGGATTTGGAATCTTTTTAATCGGGTTCGTTTTTTTCTCTCTTTTTGGATTGAGTTTATTTGAAATCTTTGAAATTTGACATCAGATCGTTTTTTATTTCTTCTGTGATTTTACAGTGTGTTCATGAGGTTTTTTTCAGTCCATTGGCGGAATTGGGTTTTGTCGAGCCGTTGACGTTGTGATTTAACGGCTTTTTTGCAATGGATCAATTAGGGTTTAAGTGGATGTATTGGATTCTGAGCTGTTGTTGTCGTTGTTGATTCTATACTCTTTGTCTATCTCTCTCTCTGTCTTTGAATTGTTGCAAAAACATGGGTTGCATAGTTTCTAAGCAGAAATCTCTGAAGAGAGGAAAGCACCCACCACGGAAAGAATCATCAGAGAAGCGTTTCTCGAGGATAGATGATTCGAGCCAAACCAAAGTCGGGCAAGATAGATTCAATTCCAGAGACACCAAAGTTCGGTTGACTGAATCTGAAAAGTTTAGTTCCAGCAGGTTTTCTGATCATCAGGTTGAGAAGCATCCCGAGATTTCGGAGATAGGTGATACAGAGGAAGATGAAGATAATGCAACTGAGGAACTGAAGAGAGAGCCAAGTATTGTTACTCATCACGGTCTCGACACTGTTCCAAAGGAGGCAGAGCTTAAGCAATTGGCCACAGGATGGCCAGCTTGGCTAGTCTCAGTAGCTGGTGAGGCACTTGTTGATTGGACTCCACGACGCGCAAGTACCTTTGAGAAATTGGAGAAAGTAAGCTGTTTTGTCTTGCTCTTTAGTTCCAAATCGTATATGATTCAATTAAAGCTCGTTCGTTTGATGAATGCTTCTTGTGTTTGATGCAGATTGGGCAAGGCACATATAGTAGTGTATACAGGGCTCGTGATCTTCTTAATAACAAGATTGTTGCCCTAAAAAGAGTTCGGTTTGATCTTAGCGATTTAGAGAGTGTACAGTTTATGGCAAGAGAAATCATAGTAATGCGACGTCTTGATCATCCCAATGTACTTAAGTTAGAAGGCTTGATCACTGCCTCTGTTTCATCTTCTCTTTACTTGGTTTTTGAGTACATGGATCATGATCTCGTCGGACTTGCTTCAATACCCGGTATCAAGTTTACAGAGCCTCAGGTACCACCTCGCTTTACGTGCTGCCTCCTCTTTTTCTCAATATAACAGCTTGTGTAGACCTGAACTTGTTCTTTGCACTCCTGCTGCTTAGGTTAAATGTTACATGCAACAACTTCTAAGTGGGCTTCATCATTGTCACAGTCGCGGTGTTCTGCATCGTGATATAAAAGGCTCAAATCTTCTGATCGACAGTAATGGGATCTTAAAGATAGCAGATTTCGGGTTAGCAACGTTTTTCGACCCAGAGAATTGCATTCCATTGACTAGCCGTGTTGTGACTCTTTGGTATCGACCCCCAGAGCTTCTGCTTGGAGCTTGTCACTATGGCGTTGGGGTTGATTTGTGGAGCACAGGCTGTATCTTAGGCGAACTATATTCTGGGAAACCGATCCTACCAGGAAAAACTGAGGTAAATACACTTTTAAATTCATCTAGAACTCGCCTTTCCGTAAGCAAAAAGAGCGACTTATCACTGGCCTTTTTAGGTAGAGCAACTGCATAAAATCTTCAAGTTATGTGGTTCACCAACAGAAGACTACTGGAGGAAACTTAAGTTACCACCTTCAGCTGCGTTTAGACCTGCACTTCCATATGGACGACGTGTAGCAGAGATGTTTAAGGACTTGCCGACAAATGTTCTTTCTCTTTTGGAGGCTTTACTGTCCATAGATCCCGATCGGAGAGGCTCTGCAGCTACAGCTCTTGAGAGTGAGGTGGGGTTTTAACTTATGTTTGAACTTATCAAGCATTGTGATTGATAACACACAGTTCTTTTGGAGCAGTACTTCAGAACGGAGCCGTTTGCTTGTGATCCATCTTCTCTACCGAAATATCCCCCCAGCAAAGAGATTGATGCTAAAATCCGTGATGATGCGAAAAGGCAACGACTGAACAAGGAGAAGTATGAAAGACAAGACCCTCAGACAAGACAATCACAGGAAAGAAAGCTTATCCCGCCGGTTAAAGCTAATCCATCACTCACAGCGGCTATGGAGGTAACAGAACGGCTGGATATGCTATAATTTGGCGTTGTCTCTGATCCATCGGAATATTAACTAAAACAATTTGTTGGCCATTGGCCAATGCAGAATCCTTATCAGAGAAGCTGTGCGGATAATTCCAGAAGACAAATGCAGAGTACAAAGGACATAACCAGCAATAATCAAATGAATGGTAGAGTCTATCACTCAGGTCCAATGATGAACAACCGGAATCTCAGTCGGTTAACATACGTTAAGGAAAATGCATCCCGAAGAATAACTTCATACAGAGCTAACTCAGGAGGACAAAGCAGCTATGTTACTCCCAAAGCACCTGTAGATGGCTCAGATCAACCAATCATGAATCAGCAAAGGAGGGACTTCAGAGCATTCAGTAGAGCTGACACTATGGATAATAGTAAGAGGCAAATCAAAAACCCAAATGACCCATCTTGGGTAAGTGATCTCATAGCTTTTTTTATTCCTCCTTTTGTAGAAAAGAAACTGTCTTTCTTACTCCCTCTTTCTGTGCTCATACAGTTTGATTGTGGGGATAACAAAATGTACATGTCGGGTCCATTGCTGGCTCAGCCAAGTAAAGTGGATCAAATGCTGGAAGAACACGATCGACAGCTCCAGGAATTCACCAGACAGAAAGCAAAACAATGCAGAAACTGAATCTTTATGTCTGAGCGCTCTGTTTACTTTGGCGAAATGTTTTACAATGGAGATAAAGAGTTACATCCAAAGACCAGAACAGAGAGTCAGTTCAGTATCGTATCAAAGAAGAGTTAGGTGGCCTTATTTGGTTCTTAAATTTTGAAAATTTGTAACAGAGATAAAAGATTGTTGGCTTATAAAAGGCTCAGCTCTGTGAATATAGATGTTCATAACATTTATACAGACTCAATCACAGAATATGTTCTTTGTGTACATGCATGCATGTATGTTTCTTCATATATTATAGAGATGTGTAAATACATTCTTATCATACATTCCAATTTCTGATATGATTATTCCTTGCTTTACAATTGCTAATTGTATTATTCTCAGGTTTCAAATCCGAATGTTATTCTTAAAACAGTTCGTTAAAGATTTGAAAGGATATCACTGGAGAATCAGAATTACAAATCTTTCTCATACACAGCAATTGTGTCAGAAGGTGTCCTAAGATTTTTCTGATTATCATCATATTTCTCCAAAGATATGAACTTTCACAAATTTAATACTCGAAAAAACAGAATATGAAGAACAGAAATCTTCGAATTTTTCAATCAAAATCCAAAACGGGAATTCAAAGCTTATGGAAATTTGTGAGAAAAAAGAAGGTGAAGAATCAGAAAGAACGTAGCGAGTTGTAAATTTAATCGATCAATTGAATCTAAAGATCATCACACATCGACAACTTTCATCACATTCTCACCACGAACAAATTTAAAACACGATACTTTGACAAAAAAACAGAACGAAGCAGAAGAAGAATCGTGTAAACGAAAATCAAATAATCGGAGGCATTGTATAGATTACTGTCAAGATGAGTTATTTATAAGGAGATTGAGAAGAAACCCTAATCTCTCTCTCTCTGACTCAAGCCTTCAAAACCTTGTTTGGGTACAAGTACAATTATAGTTCGGTACTGATTGGACACAAGTACTCAACTGAAACTGGATCATGTTTTTATTTCTCTTCCTTTTCTATGGGCTTCAATATTTATCCAGTTTCAGCCCATTTGTGTTCTCTAATAAATCGCACTAACAAGTAGGCTTCTTAGCTCAGTGGTAGAGCGCTTTTAACCACGTCGTCTGGGTTCGATCCCATAGACGGCGTTTTTTGAAACGAACATCTATTTGTTGATTTGGAAATTTTGTGTCGTGTTTTTCAGGAATTAGACATTTTCCTTTACGAAAAATATTTGTATTCTTTCTGTAGATATGTTTATAGCTTTTCTGAGGGTCGATGTATGTAATACTATGATGACTTTTTGTTTAATCAATAATCACTACAGATTATTTGCCAGCAAAACAAAAACACGTCTCTAGAAATGGGTGAAAGAATGGGCAACTAAAGCCTAAACCAAAGCCCAACATTCTTTAGAAATGGGCCGGAAGAATGGGTAACTAAAGCCTAAACCAAAGCTCAATATTCTCTAGAAATGGGCCGGAAAATGGGCAACTAAAGCCTAAAGCAAAGCCCAATATTCTCTATAAATGGGCAACTAAAGCCTAAAGCAAAGCCCAATATTCTCTATAAATGGGCCAGAAGAATGAGCAACTAAAGCCTAAACCAAAGCCCAATATTTACTAGAAATGGGCCGAAAGAATGGGCAACTAAAGCCTAAACCATAGCCCAACATTCTCTAGAAATGGGCAGGAAGAGTTGACAACGAAAGCCTAAACCAAAATCCAGCATTCTCTAGAAATGGGCCGGATTAATGGACAACTAAAGCCTAAACCAAAGCCCAATATTCTCTAGAAATGGGCCGGAAGAATGGGCAACTAAAGCCTAAACCATAGCCCAACATTCTCTAGAAATGGGCTGGAAGAGTTGACAACGAAAGCCTAAACCAAAGCCCAGCATTCTCTAGAAATGGGCCGGTAGAGTGGGCAACTAAAGCCTAAACCAAAGCCCAGCATTCTCTAAATATAGGCCAGAATAGTGGACAACTAAAGCTTAAACCAAAGCCCAACATTTTCTAGAAATGGGCCGGAAGAATGGACAACTAAAGCCTAAACCATAGCCCAACATTCTCTAGAAATGGGCCGGAAGAATAGACAACGAAAGCCTAAACCAAAACCCAACATTCTATAGAAATGGGCCGGAAGAATGGGCAACTAAACCCTAAACCAAAACCCTAAACCAAAGCCCAACACGTAGTTAGTTGTCTTTTAAAATCAGCGGTTAATTTATTATGTTAGTTATTTTTTGGAGCCACAGTAATCAGAAAGCTCAAACACTCTTATCGGACAAAATGTAAATCGAGTCGCTTGTTTTATTGTTTTATTAGATCACCGAGTTGTAGCACATGTTTTAGCTGTTAAAATATTTTTATAACTTTAGAATGTAATTGTTTATTGTGTAGTGGTTTAATCTTTTTTAATATTTTAATTATAATTTTAATATATATCAAAATTGCAATTTTCTAATTTTTAAAAATAGTTTATAATGTATATATTATATTTTTTTGCTATAAGTGAAATAGTCATCGGACCTGTACTCACTCCGGATCATTAAAATTCTATTTCTTTTTGGTATGTTTTAACTTTAGAAGTGATGGGAATTACTAACAAAGTGTATTTTTTAGAAATTTAGAATACATTAGAGTTCAAACCATTTTCTTTTTGCCAACGAATTTTAAGCATTTTATGAGGCGATCAAAAGAACTACATTCATAGTTTAATTTAACCATTGCATATGATATATAAGTTTCTATCCATCCCAATAGCCAAAAGAAGGAAACTTGATTTGTTTAAGTTTATAAGAAAAATATAAGATCACTTTTTATTTTAAAATTATAAAATAATTAAAATATTTTGTTTAAAGATCAATTTTTCCAATTCATAGTTAAGATTTTGTTATTAGACATGATTTTATTTATTTTATATTAAATTTATGATTTTTTTTTAAAAAAAAGTCTATAATGATATTTTAAAAAATAGTATTTTAGGAAATTGTCCGTTTAGTGAAATATTTTAGAAGAAATTAGGATATTAATTAACTTTGAATATAGAAAAAAATGAGAGACAATTAGGGGCAAAATTTCTCTCACCTTTTCTTCGTCCAATTTCTTTTCTTCTTTTGCTCTCTCTCTATATCGGCACCGAACCAAAAACAAACGCAGCAGAAGAAGAGAGAGAGAGAGAGACGTAGAAAGAGAGAGAGACGTAGAAAGAGAGAGAGAGAAAGAGAAAGGTGAAGCCTTTTTGTTTCTCTCACAAAGCTCCTGGAAGATCACTGTCTATCTCGTACAATGTCTGTGAAGAATAGCTTCTCGGCGGCTGAGAATCCCTATGAGGAAGAGGAAGTAGACCAACGACACGACCGATTTAAGCCGGAAGCTGAAGATAACGAAAAGGAGGATCCACAAGCTAGGGGTGAGAAGATAGACGAAGAAGAAGAAGGAGACTATGAGGAAGACGAAGAAAATATTAAACGCGAGGAAGCGGAGGGAGAAGAAGAAGATAAGGAAGATGTTAATGATGAAGGAGGTGCAGAGGAGGAAGAAGAAGAAGAGGATGAAGAGGAGGATGATGATGACGATGATGATGAAGAAGAAGAAGAAGGAGAAGGTAAAGGATAAATGTTGTTTTTTTTGTTTCTACTCGTGGGAACGTATATCAGGCTTATACGTGAGAGACTCTGTGGTCATGTGATCGATTTTTTGTCCGGATTGTCTTTTTTCAGATTCTAAGGAAAGAAGTCCATCTTCGACAGCAGGAGAGCAATCAGAGTAAGATTTTACTTATTCTTTCTCTTCTCTACTCTCTTCAGATGTGTTTTACCGTAATGGGTCCGCTTGTTTTGTGCTGAGTTTTCATTTACTTGCACATTCAGTTTCTTGGTTTAACAATTCTGTTTGATGGGTCCGATGTGGAACCAGTGTTTTCACCGTCATGTGAAAATTTCTCTGCTTGATTTAGCAATCTGATGATGCATCGTCTATCGCTTGCATGTTGTAATTACTGTCCTCTTGCTGTTCAAAATCCTAATCTATTTTAGCTTTTGTGGTTAATCAATGTAAAGTTATAATCTTGATATACAGCAGCCATTGTGGAGGTTGATCTTGAGAATGAATTATGTTCCATTTAACTTAACCTTTCTTGTCTGACTTTGTATCAGTGTATCATCTAGAAGTTCCAGCTAAAATCAGCTTTACTTTGTCTTGAGAAGATTGTTACAGTAGAATATAGAAGCTCGATAATATTCATCTTTATTTTTTTTCATGCAGATTTATGGAAATTGATCTTGGGGAAATCCGTAAGGATGTGCAGTGTCCGATATGCCTAGGTACTTAATTCCTTTCTGAATATTTCTAATTCAAGTCAATCACTTTCATTAATCTTACACACCATCCTTGTTGGGAGTGAAACCTATCCCAAAGCTCCAAAGTTGTTGATATCTTCTACCGGATGGAGTTCTTGTGTTTTTCCATATCATCTTCTTGTAGATAATTTGCGGAAAATATGTATAAAATTGTCTCTGTTGAGGGAAATTGGGTTGGTCGACATTTTAACACTGTCAACATTCTCATAATCCTACAATTGCAAGTCTTCACACTCTGTTTTAAGCTCCAGTAATACAGTATGCCAAATCCGGCTGATGAGTTTCCTCTCTTTTTTTGCAGGAATTATAAAGAAAACAAGGACAGTGATGGAATGCCTGCACCGGTTCTGCCGGGAATGCATTGATAAGTCAATGAGATTGGGGTATGCCTTTAAATTTTGTACTTATCTTTGCTGTTTTGATTTCTTTTCTTGCTTCATTTCTATGCCATTTTCCAGTTACATGTTCATCATTCTCATGCGATAGGTATTTGCCTTTGTAAAGAATTTTTCCGAGTTTATATTACTATTGCAGGAACAACGAGTGTCCTGCTTGTAGAAAACATTGTGCAAGCCGTCGTTCTTTGAGAGATGATCCAAAGTTTGATGCTCTAATTGCAGCTTTATTCACCAATATTGATAGTTATGAAGAAGAGGTAAGCATATTATTATTTTTTCTCCTTGGTTGGTAAAAATCTTGTCAACATTTCAAAGAAGGCTATTTTAAGAGATTTGTTGCTGTTAAATGCTTTTCATATTTTTTGTTCAGGAATTGGCTTTTCATGAAGATGAGAAGGCTCGTAACAAGCAGGTTACATACCGAGGCAATTTGTGCTTGCGGTTAATGATGTTATTTACCTTTATTTTTACTATTTTTCTCTACCATGTGTGGCTGGTGTGTAGATTCAAGCATCTATAGCTCAAATATCGCAACGACAATCTGAGGCTCTTGTGAAACGACGATCTTTTGGTAAAGAGGCAGCAGTCTTGATGAGATCACAGCGTATTGGTAGTGGCTCCAGAAGGAGAAGGAACTGCAGAAACATGGAACAACACAATGCATCAGAAGCTCATGGCGATGATAATAATGATGACAATAACAACAACGGTGGAGAAAAAGATTCGTCTTCAGATGAGCGTGGTGCTGAAATCCGGCAGAGAAAACGAAGAAAACGGTCTACAGGTCGTTCAACACAACAACCTTCTTCTTCAAATGTGAACATCAACAATGGTACCTGTGCAGATAATGACCCAGAAGTGTATAGAGAAAGCAAAGGAATAACTCCTGGGCTTGTGTGGAATCCGGAGATACTTGCTTGGGGAAGAGGCGGTACAAGAAGTAACACAAGGCATGGGAATAATACCCCAGGAGGTAGTAGTAAAAGTGTGAGGAATGCTCGCGTGAATAGACTTGTGGAATATCTACGCAGCAGTGTAGATGGAAACAGTGTTGAGGTAACAAAGAAAAGAAAAGAAGAGATGAGATGACTCTCTTCTTCTTGATGATATGTATTTCAGATTGCAATTATCTTGGATTTTGATTAAAGTTACTCTCTCTGTCTCTCTTTCTCTGCAGCTGGATATTCATCTCAAGCTTGTCTCGCTGGATACCAAATGTACACCAGACTTACCGCAGCCATATCTCTGTTGCCGACCTACACTGCTTGTAAAGCAGCTACGTGAAGTGAGTACTCCTCTCTTTAACATGAGACTTCTCACAGTAGAAAACGGTTAGTCTTCAATAACCAGTTTTGTGTAAAGAAGGTTTCTAGCATTTATAGAAATATTAAACAATATGTGAAAGCTCTTCAATAATACACGATGATTTCAATACCACATACGCTAATATACTTGTGTTTTATTCAATGTTGAACAGTTTGTGGCACTTCAGATACATTTGAAGACTGAAGATGTTGAACTGTTGGTAACAAGAGGAGGAGAAGATAAGCCAGTAGAGACTCTCCCTGTAGTGACTTCAGCTTCAACAGCAGCAACCAAAGATGAGATGCACAGTCTGGGTGACAATGAAACATTGTCGAGGCTCAAAGTAAATTTCATTTCAAATGAACAACACTTGGTATCGTCACGATTAATAACAATAGTCTGTTCTGTATATATATTCAGTCTAGTTAAAATATGATTCAACTTTTTGATCCTTGTTTGGTTTGTTCATTTCAGATCATAGCCTACCGGCAGAAGCAAACCGAGTGAAAAACTTGGAGCCTGAAGGATGTGCTGCAAACAACGTATATATATATAAACAGATGGATCAGGGCTTGTTTATCCGTTTGCTATATTATACATCTCAGTTGGTTTATGATTTAAGTAGTTCAATTCCGTGGAGTTCTACATTTGTGTCAGAATTTTTTATTTGCTTACTCATAGTAGACGTTGCTTAGTAGTTAGTATTTACGTAGCAAGTTTCTACAAGTAATATATCACTATATCTGTCAAGTCTCAAAGTACAGGGAAATTTTACTATGAATAATTTTACGATGACGAAGGAGCAGTTGTGGTTGTGCAAGCGTCTTGAACAGTAATGTCTGCGGCTGCTGCTGCTGCTTTGTCCCTTTCTTTGTATGAGCTACCTCATGTGGCTAGAAGAAGCCATCATCGTTCTCCTCTCGATTCTTCTGATCACCCTAAGCTTCGGTGATTTTGGTTTTGTAATCTCCTTGTTCGACCTGTGTTTCATTGACATAGAGTTTTTTCTTCTTCTTTTCTCTTTTTCTAAAACTCAGTGTAGAGAAGAAAAGAAATCAACATCTGATTTGGATTGGAACTTACTTCTGAGGTAAAAACGGGTTGTTGAAGTTTAGCACTGGTCGGGCGTGAGGAACCATTGTCCTTCTCAGTTGTTTGCAGAGCTTTCTCTCTCTCTCTCTCGTCATATCTACCTGAAAAATGTTTCAGGTAAAATGTATTTGTTGTTATTCTCTTTTCTTGGATTATAGAAATTTATTCTATTATTCAACCATTTTTGCAGCTTTAGTCTCTTTGCGGTATCTCTTGTACATCACCTCTCCTCTTTGATTTGGTAACAAAGTGGACAGAACAAGTTGGTTTAAAAATCAAGTTTTGCAAAATAAACTTACATACTTTATGGTCAAAGTCTGCCCTTTTGACAGCCAGATGGTCCACATGGATATTGAACTCTTGAATTTCTGTGAAGGGTTTTCGTACTTTCTCCTGAACAGGAATTAGATCTCTGGATGGTGAGAGCATTCACACAGAGCTCTTTGGACATGTAGAGGAAGCTGAAAGTGTTCCTGCTGATAAAAAACAAGCAAAAGAAAACAACAGTCACTTAATTCTTTTATCACAGGCTGTGCTCTGAAGACTCTTCTCTTTATATTCTCATTTTGACTTCCATGCCTTTGCGCATTTCCTCTTCGTGTCTAGCTAGACTCTAACTGGAATGGTTCTGGTTCTGTGCATTGCGTAGGCTCTGGTTTTGGAATTCAAAAACATTTTCGCAAGGATAACTGACTAAGAAGAAGCTTTGTATGCATACCACGGGATACTCTGTTGGGAATTTCTAACCCTTTCTTCCTCCATCTGCTTATGTATGACTTCTGTCACAAACTTTCTTCTCTTTCATAGCACCTCTTTCCTGGGTTTAAACATATCAAAAATCTTTCGGTAAAACTCCATATTGTAAGAGCTCAAATGAGGGTTTTTGCCCATTATTATATCACGTACTTCTGTCATAAAAAAGGAAAGGGTTTGGGTGTAATGCTTTCCTTTTTGTGAGGCTTGTCACGACAAGATTCAGAGTTCAAAGACAGACGCCAAGAAAAATTTTATTTCAAAGAAGCAGAACTCAGGACATGTCAAAGTTCCTCTAAGTCAACACACAAGAAAATCAATGTTCATGAAATAAAGATTCTATTTTTTTATTCTCTTCTATAAAATATAAGTGAAAGAGTGATTTTTATTCTCTTCTATCTAGCTATCATTCGGTCTGCATTGTTTCCGTTGGTATATACGTATACAATGATCTAACTCAAACCATAAAGGTCATGAAATAAATGTGACTAATATTACATTACCAACGCACTGATCTGTATATAATAACACTGCTTATGTATAAGAGATTGTCTCATTTCTTAGCCAAAAAAAAAAGAGAGAGAGTTTGTCTCATAAAGAAATGGATAAACACACGACACCATTAGTCATGCTTTCACTAGTACTACTTATCGTGATCTCCGATAACACTAGACTAATGGTTAAGGTTCACTCGTACGTACCATTTTGTGCATACACTTACGATTATTTTTCTTACTGTCTTGAATTCCTCACGGGAAATTACTACAAACCTGGTAAAAAATGCTGTGTTCATATAAAAAAACTTAACATAATTGCGAAACACAGAAAAGAAAATCCGAGGCTTTTATGTGATTGTGTCAAGATGATGACAAGAGGTTATACACCTCCAATGTTGGCTGATAAGATCCAACAACTTCCTCTTCTTTGCAACACGCATCTCAGCTTTCCTATCTCCTCTAGCATGGAATGTTCCACGTAAGTGTTTATAACCATTTTGATTATCTCACAAATATACTATTTTTCCTAATGATTTTGAGATGATTAGTTATTTTTGTTTCGGCTTAAAAACATCCGGTAATGATTTCGGATTATTGATCTTATGTCTTTGGTGATTTTTTTATGTAGGGTTTAATGGACAAGGATTCAACAAAAAATGGATATGCTTATTGGTAACCAGTTTGGATTTGGTCTATTTGCATTTTGGTTGAAAGTTTGAGATAGAGTGCTTGGTTCCAGAGAATGTAACAACCAAATTTAAATTTGAATCTAGTCTGATTGGCTGAGATGTTTAATCTAAGCTATAAATTAAGTTTTTGAAATTTGAAATCCTATGGACCAAAATATGTTAAATAATTAAAATAATACTATATATATACGGTTGAAAATATTCAGAAAGTCCTTAGAAAGAGTTGATATACTGGCTGGAAGAAAAAAACCTAATATTTTTAGTGTATAATCGTTTTTGTGTTGCAATATTCCCTCTAGGATTATCACTGAATGACCACTAATCACTTTAGTATATGTAAATAAGTTATATATCTAGAAATAAAATTGTTAGAAAAAACGATGACTCGATAGAGAGCCGGCCCTGAATTTAATAGGGCCGCAAGCAAAAAAAAATGGGTTGTTTTATACTATATAAAAAATTGGACCGTTCTAATTTTTAAAAAATTTTGTTGTTAGAAAGACTTGAACTAAAGAAATCAAGGAAACAATTTACTTTTATTTACCATTTGTGCTAAGAGTACTTTTAAAATAAGGACTGACTTTTTATATTAACATTGAGGGACGGAAGCACGAGCCCTGACTCGATATCCTTAAGAGAACGCCAGCTTCTGCTCAATTGCATGAACCTCTCTTATGTTCTGTCGCCACGAACTCTTCTCCTTTGTCTCCTTCTTTGCTCTACACATCATATAATATTTTCTTTAATAGTTTTCTGTTTAATTATTTCGTTTTATTACGTAAACATTTGTCTCGGTTTCAATTTCCTCTTTAAAGTTGCTCAATCGTAAAGGTGTGGGTATATGAGCCAAACCTCGTTAACGTGACAATTTTATCAATGTAAACATTAGACAAGTTAACCACACAAACACTACGTATTTTTCCTTTCTAATTAGCGTTATAAAACGTCTTGATTTGTATACATTGTCTGCTGTAATTCATATTATGCATACATTAATTACCTATTTTGTACTATGTACAGTGTATACACTAATTAATTCATATATATAGAGACAATAAGGCACCGATGATCTATCACTCAATCTTACACTTATCCTTCCGATTACTCTCTTGCTATCTCTCCTCTTTTGCCACGTAGACATGGACGTCGAACATCACGAGTCCGGCCATATCATGAGACCAGTGATGGATATTCCACCGAGAAAGCTTTCTTTCTCTGCCAAGTCTCCGTTGTCTGCTTCGAGTTCTCGTCGTGACGGTAAAGAGAAAGAATATTGTTACGACTCTGACTCCGACGATCCGTATGCCAGCGACCATTTCCGGATGTACGAATTCAAGATCCGACGCTGCACGCGTAGCCGTAGCCACGATTGGACCGATTGTCCTTTCTCTCACCCGGGTGAAAAAGCTCGTCGCCGTGACCCTCGCCGTTATCACTACACCGGCGAAGTTTGCTCTGAGTTTCGTAACGACGGTGATTGCAGCCGCGGCGACGAATGTGACTTTGCTCACGGTGTTTTTGAGTGCTGGCTCCATCCGAGTCGTTACCGTACGGAAGCTTGTAAAGACGGAAAGCACTGTACGAGGAAAGTCTGTTTCTTTGCTCACTCTCCACGTCAGCTTAGAATCCTTCCGCCGGAAAATTTTGTTTTCGGCGACGGAGGTGATTCTCCGACGTCGGGATTGAGTGGTAAGAATAACCAATGCTGTTTGTTTTGTTCTCACTCTCCGACGAGCACCCTCTTGGGTTTATCACGATCACCATCGTTGTCTCCGCCTCTGTCTCCGGCTGATAAAGCCGCCGCGTTTTCCCGTTTGAGCCGTCTTCGTACGACTGCCACGGGATCGGTAACCTACAAGGAACTACTGAACGACATGATTAGTTCTTTAGATTCTGTTAGCCTCACGGGAGCACTCGAGGTGGCTTCCTTGTCGTCTTCGCCGGTCACCAGGCCAGTTTCCACGGAGTCGATGCTTGTCTCATCAAATCTTAGTCACCACAACCGTCGTCCGCCGTGGCTTGATCATGTCGGAGACGGAGATCTTCAATCACAACAAAGTTCTCGACAATTTGCTCTTTCGCCTTCAAGTCCAAGGTACCTCAACGGCCAACCACTGCTGCCGCCGAGTTTTTTCAGCGATGATATCACCACACGAGGTGGCAGAATAAGTAACTTTACCGCGGCTGCAACTGCAACGGCAGCAGCTAGGGATAAGGTTAGCTTTGAAGTCGGTTCTAGAGGCGATCCTGATCTTCGATGGGTTAACGATCTCTTGACATGAATGTGACGACGACGGTGAACGAATATATGGCAGCGAAGTTCCACGATGTAGCCATATCGCTTGTTGGAAAAATTGATATTTGAACATTTTTAAATTACGAGTCTGTACCATGTCGTCCTTAAAAAAACATTTGTTTCAAAAATTTTGTTGTTGTTAAATACAACTTCCATGGTTGTACAAAAGGGAAGAGATTTGAAATCTTGGAACTTGTAATATCTACTAAAATGGAATCGCCTCCTATGTAATGTTTTTACTTCAAAATATTATGTTCAACGGTAATTAAAAAAACAGTTGTAGTTAACTGTACGTATATCTATTCAAGTCCAATAACAATATTTTATACAGTATTGTGAATGCTCAATCACTGCTGTAAGAAAATCGAAGCTAACAACGGTTTGCGATCGAAATTCCGGTCCATTGAAGAAGAATTATACTCTTAAGCAGGCAAACATTAAAATTGTAATTAAAAATTATAGAGTCAGCATTACTTGGATTTATTTTGCTTAACATTTTCATCATGTGAAACGTTTCTTTAATGGTTAAACAACTTTAGGTTTCCGTTTGTCCATTGTGAACCAAATCAATCCATACATTTTTTATAAAATGGAAGTCCCATATTATATTTTCCCCACTCCGAGATGACTTTGTTTGTTAAGAGACATATATGAACTGTACATGTTAGAACGGTATATCCCTAATATATTATTTGATAATTTTTTTTAATAAAATAATATTATTAGGATGTGTTAAAAACAAAAATGTTATGAATACTTGTTAAAATCACAACGAATTTTAGATTAAATATATAAAATTATTTAGATTATTAAAATAATGATAATACATGTCACTGAGATAGAGAATCAATATATTTTGTTCAATGAACCAAAAAATAGTATTATATTTACAAAAATAAAATTTTATTTATTTAAAATTTTTAATACGTTAATTTATAAATATTTTTAAATAAATATAAATAGATTTAAGTTATTATGTATAAATCTAGTACATAATATAGAGCAAATGCAAAAGTTGATATGCCACGTGGACCGTTCTCATGTCGATGGGTCGATTAATCCTTTTGTCTCCTCAGATATTTCCGCACCATCATTCGTTACATCATCTACATTATATAGTTATATACACATGTTTTGGAGAAAAGGCTAATGGGCCAATAACACCATAAAATGGGCCCTAATTGGATTTGAATACGATGGTACATAACTCTAACCATTACTTCTTCTTGTTGAATTTGGTGCATGCATGTTACTTAACTTCCCATCTTTTTTCTTGGACTTTTCATTTCGAGTGTTTACTATTCCAGATAAGAGAAACATTTGGCAGATGAGAATGGAATAAAAAAGGTATTCGAGTTGAATTTCGTGTTTTCGAGCATTATTTAACTGTTGATCCAATTGTTTTTACAGGTTATCTCTGAAGTTGGAAGTTTAATAATTTTGTTTAAGACAATGTAATGTATGTCATGTTTGTTAAAAACCGATACTCTTCTTGTTGGGAAAATATTGAACTTTTATATTTTTAAAAAATAAGAAAACAATTAAAGACAAGAAACTAAAAAAACTTTATTCGAACATGGAGATGCTGTTACTATAAGAGGAAAGCTTATTACCACAAATTCCATATTAACAATTAAATTTAATATTTCCTAATTAAAAATTAAATATTATTTATGTATAAGTGAAGAGATAACGATGGTGATCTGTTCTATCTTCTTCCTCTACGTCTCTGCTCGAGGCGTGTGCCCTTTTCATCTGTTAAGCTCAATTGAAATATCTAAATCTTGATTTAGAGAAGATGTGGGGATCTGGAGGAAAATACTACTGGAGAAAGACGAATAACAACGGAAGAGGAAGCGAAGGAATCGTGGTGGTTTTCGCTTGGATGTCGAGTGAAGAACGAAATCTCAAGAACCATGTCGATCTCTACTCTTCGTTTCTATTGGATTCCCTCGTTTGTCATTCTCAATTTCTCAACATGTTTGTGTCTCCTTCCCGTTTTTTTAATCCTCAAATTGATTTCTAAATAGGACGATCTGTTTATGTTTTTTAATTTGTTTTGATCAAATTTGATTTTGTTGGTATAGGTTTCTCCCGGATAAAGCTGCGGATTTCGCTTCTAATGTTGTGTCTGAACTTGTGAAGGTAAAAAAGGAAGGTTTTATTACATGGAAATTGTTGTTTCTGATATGATGATGCTGTAACAAATTTGAGGCTTTGATTACCTAATGAATCTCAGAAGCTTAGCTCTGGTTTTGATGATATTTTTAGGAGCTCAAATCAAAACCACTTCCTCTAGTGTTTGCTTCATTCTCAGGTGGTCCTAATGCTTGCATGTACAAGGTTCTTCAAGTAAGGTTTTTTTTCAACCATTTTTTGCTGATTGTTTTGTGAAGGAAAATTTATAACAGAGATACTCCTCTGTGTATATATGTATGCAGATACTTGAAGGAATATGTGAAACAGGACTAAATCCGGTATTGCTTGTTTCATCAAATACCATTATTGTTTCAATCTTGTTATATGATTATCTTCAATGATTCTTAGGTTTGTCTCTGTGTATTCAGGATGACTGTAGATTGGTTAGAAACTGCATCTCAGGCTTTATATATGACTCATGTCCTGTGGATTTCACTAGCGATTTAGGAGCTCGATTAGCAGTTCATCCTACCACGCTCAGAATGTCTAATCCACCTAAACCAATCGTATGGGCAGCAAATGCTGTTGCTTCGAGTCTCGATTATGTTTTCCTCAACAGGTTTGAATCACAGCGAGCCGAGTACTGGCAGACTCTTTACTCTACTATAGTAAGAGCCCTTTTGCACATATTATGGAATGGTAAAAAAATGTTCTAGTTTGATTATGGTTTTTTAACCTCTAAATCTAATTTCATTTCTGTATGTTTTTTTGGTGCAGACCTTGAGAGCACCTTATCTCATTTTATGCTCCGAAAACGACGACCTTGCTCCGTATCGAACTATACACAATTTCGCCACACGGCTCCAAGAACTAGGAGGAAGTGTAAAACTCGTTAAATGGAAAGATTCGCCTCATGTTGGTTAGCATTCTAGATGGTTCTCCAGGCATTAGATTGTTTCTGATTGGAATATTAATGGTTACATAATTGTTTTTCAGGTCATTATCGGTATAATCAAGTTGATTATAAAGCTGCTGTATCTGAGTTCTTGTCAAAAGCAGTGACGGTTTATTTGCAGAAGTCAAGAAGTTTTGACAGAGAAGCTATGAAGGAAAGTCAATGTGATGATGAGATATCAGAGCCAATTCAAAGCTTGGGGGAATCAACCTCTGGTTTAAACCGAAGCTTCAATGGAACTCCGCTTGTCACAACTGATCATTTCTTCGTGCCTAGGACCGTAGGTTACTACGTGGGCAACGGTGGGTCTGTGCAAGATGAACACAAACAAGATTTGATTCGTTTGTCTAGTACTCAAACCGATGACGCGGTTAAGCCCAAAGGAGTTCTTGGCCAACTTTTGTTTGATGTTTATATTCCCAAGAATGTCGACGACTGGGATATAAAGTTGTCCGAAACCGTACGGTCTAAGCGGAAACCGGGGAAGAGGTTTATACGTAGATCGAGATTGTAACATCGAGTTATAACAATGAACACCCATTTGCTTTTTCTTCAAATACGGTTGTAGAGGAATTCCATTTGGCTTTCCCTCGCAGAGATCTGATAATAAATTGATAAAATAAGATATATTTTGCAGACAAGAGAATGTGTTTTGAAAGCCCAAGTGTACTCTTGGATGTATATCTATAAGTTACTAAAGCAGTGACTACTTCTCAATACCTGCAAAGTATTTGTCTATAAAATTTAATTTTCTTTTTGCTTTATAAATTCTGGTTGCTACCGGCGACTTGGACTGCATTTCTAATCTGAGTTACCATTGTAAAAACTTGGTAGACAAAAAAAAGAAAGATGAACACTACCTCCATGACTGCATATAAAGAAGAAAACCAATGTTTCTAGTTGTCTTTACAGTTTCTGGTATACCCGGAAGATAATGATAATCTTGATTGTGAATGGAAAAGCTCGAATGAAGTTCCGGGGCCAGATGAGCGTCTAGTTGCGTTTGGAGAATCTGATAACAGAGGCTCATATACCGGACTTCGGTTCTTGGGCTGAGCCATGGATAAAGGTGATACTTCCTTTTCGATGGTCCTTGGTTGGGGTTCAATGTTTCCTAGAGTCAGTATTGGGCCGCCCATGCGTTCAGCTTGCTGGAGTATATTGACCTTGCTGGGTCTGTACGTGTACCTGAAGTACTTCAATGCAAATATAGGACCCATGCCTGCTCCAACTATGAGCTGCATAAGAGAAGAAACAAGTATTATTCTACTATTTGTGTTTGTTAATGGGGGAGACTTATAAGCAGATGTTAGTAGATGATGTTTTGATACTCACAAACATTGTTATCCAGTAAGAAGGTTGAGAACAGAGGCGGAACATGATGGTGTACATTCCCGATGATGGAATGGCGCTGAAAAGAATGTTTATGGCATAGAAACAGACCAGATTTCCCCAAATGGAAAGGTGTTGCAAGACCGTAAAAGAACTGCATCGAAAATGGCAAGAAGAAGACAAAGAGAATGGCTCAGAGAGATATAAATAGGCATAGGTATGTACACGTGTGTGAACGTGCACATTTAAGTTCGATGCGTGTGTCTAGCATATGGAAAAGGAGTTGTACTTGGTTTCTTGAGCCACAACAAAAGCTTGAAGCCATATACATCCAGAGAGAGCTACCATTCCAAGCTCCTCCATTTCACTTTTCTCGTAAGCATATGCATGAACTGTTATTACAAATACAACAATTGCCTGCAAAAAGAATACTCAATTCTATTTTATTGAAGGGATTGTCAACAAACAACTAGGTGTGTGGAGTTAGCATAGGAAATTTATACTTTATTAATTGGTGAATATAATGTAATCAATTAAGCAGATTTCAGATGACAGTACTCACGTGAAAAAGGGACCGGCCAAACCACCCCGCGAATGTGCTCGGATTGAGAAGCCTGATTGGAGGAAAATATGAAATTTGCAGATATGCATTAACGTATGAACACTTAGTTCACATCATATAGGTAGAATTAATCACGCATACCTTCCGGCTTGGCAGTAGAACAAAATTTGAGGGTGCTGCATTACTGATGCTTCACTAAGATCTTTGTCAATTACGCTAACAAGAACAGGAATACTGGTGTAGAAAACGTTATAAGCCATTAAGCTAACCGAATTGAAAAGACTGGTTCCCGAAATGCCTGAAATAAACGAGAAGCTGTGTAGATTCTGTTGTCAGTGTTTCAGGGACGGCACGTACACTATATTTACTGAGGTGCAGATAACAGACTTACAAAATCTGAATGAAGCATATCAGCAATGATTTGTAGAAGGAATACTGGGACAAAAATGCTGTCCGGTTATATGAATACCTCCCATGAACAAGTATCAGTCTTTTCAGAAACCTGAATCCTGCAATCAAATATCAGTCTATCAAGAACCAATCAGAAACTGTTTTAAACGGCTAAAACAATTTATCTGTGCAGCAAAATACTATAGAACAATCCTTTTCCGGGTATTGCCTTTCGCAGAGTATGATCAGCTAAGTTACAAAATCCCAGAGCAGTTAGAGGCATATGGCAAAATATGTATATGGTATGATATGTATCTTGAAGGGTAACATAAAGGAAAAAATATATCTTGTTAATACTCTTACTTCCAATGCTATAATCTGCAGCTCTTGCTGCCTGCAGCCCTTCTCTTCCGCTGATGCCGACCCCGATATCAGCTTGCTGTATCATTCTTACATCATTTCCGCCGTCACCAATTGCCAGGGTTCGATAATCGCAGGATTTTAAGACTTCAACCAACTGTAAAGTCAAAAAACAAGTTCAAGCAAACATCAAATTAGATAAGTATTAGTGGACCATTTGATAACAGAAACATATAAATGTAACAAGAAACAAATAGCACCTAACGTGGGAGTGTACCTGAGCTTTTTGTGAAGGTGTAACACGACAACATATGGCTGTCCTCGAAAGTATAGCTAATTCAACAAAATCCTTGCTATGGTGTTTCAAGGCAATTTCTAGAGCCCAACCATCAATAACAAACGCCACGTCCTGTACTATCCAAAGAATTATTCTCTGATACAGGTGATAGGAAAATGTTTTACAAAGGTCAAGAATTTAGCTTAGAAGGTGAACCTTAGGTTCTGAAGCTGTAATCCGCATTGTAAGCAAAACCCTCTCCAAACTCCGAGAAACACCTTCTTCAGTTTTTCCATCAATCAACAGAAGTTGACCTTTAGGCTCTGATATAAGCAATATTAGGGTAGAAAAGCATGCTAAGTAGCAATATGAAAAGATTTCTAACACAAATAACAAAGAAAAGGAAATGATCGCAATTTACCTGGGGAGATAAAATTACATGAACGAGCAATTTGTATAGCTGTATTCTGCTTATCTCCAGTCAGCATCCAAAAGTTTATCCCTGCTTTTCTAAGTGTCTCGATTGTCTCTGGTACACCATCCTAAATAAATCAGGCAAAAGTATAAGACCCTACTCTCCTGATTATAATGCTATATTATATTACATTGTGAATCTCTCTGTACTACCTGCAAGCGGTCTTCTATTGCAGTGACCCCCAGAATATAAAGACCGTGTTCTAACCTTTGACAGACCTCAGCAATTCTCCACTATGACATGAGAAAAAATATCATATTGAGGCAATCAAATGCATCGACTTAACCAATTCAGCCATTAGTTTATTAAAGTGAACGACAAAAATAGAGAGGAACTGATCCAATTACCTCCCTATCGACCAGAACACTACTAGCCTCTTTAAACATCACTGACCACTCTAGATACTCATCTTCTTCCAGTTCACGCCAAGCCAAACACAATGTTCGCAGCCCCAGCTGGGCATAGTGTTCTACAGCTTCAGCAATAGATCGGGTTTGCTGACCTAATAGCATAGTCGAATATAATTTCCATCAGCTCTACACAGACTCAATAGTAAACTACGGCCCCGCCTCATATTTATAAGAGATATGTGAACTCACCAGCACATGCATAGGGAAGGATTGATTCATCCGCACCCTTTGACAAAAGAATAATTTTCCCATTCTGACAATCTTTCACTACCACTGACATTCTTTTTCGATCTGAAGTGAATTCAAGAATTTCCAATACCTCATAGCAAATCAATGAACCATTAAACCTGATTTCTGTTCAATAGAGAGGAGGAAACGACAAACTTTTTTAGGTACATATTCCATGGAGAGCAAAACTGAAAAGAGATGACTACTACCTAAAAGATTGCCATTTTTGCTGACAAAGGCCATATGCAACTTTGCTGCAGCAACTACAAGAGCGTCTTCATCCTGGGATTGAGCCTTGTATACAATATCTCCGGCTTTGCTATCAGATAGAAACCCCCCGCCCCATAAAAAACATAATGAAATGAAATTCCTCGACAAACCAAAAAATATGCTAAACTGAAATGCAATCTACGAATAAAAAATTTTCCATGTTTGACTGACAAAAACAGATATTATGAAGATTAAAATTTAAAAAAGCTGAAAATTACCTCCGCACCGGTATAACTGTGTTGCAAATGGCCATAACTGTAAGAAATCGAATGACATCTGTAGAGCCACTGATGACGGCATTAAGAAGTTGTGAATCTGATAAGAAAGATAAAACAAGATAAGTAAGAAACAATAATCCTTTGATGCATACTCACGAATGTAGAGGCTTAAATAATGTATACAATAATATTATTGACAGAAATTGGGTAAGCATAAAACTGACTACATAATACACGAGGAAATGTAGTCTGAAACCTTTTATAGCATCTCCATTCTCATTCCCATAAAATATGCCACCAATACAGCATCTTCTAAATATCATCGTGTTGTCTGTCAGAGTCCCAGTTTTGTCGGTCAAAATGTACTCTACTTGCCCAAGATCCTCACTTATTGCTGTGCTGCCACACACAAAAAGCCACAGATAGCAAAAAAAAAATCATAAGATTAACATGTTCAAGCAGGTAAATCTGAGGTAGTCTCCCTTGATCTAAACTTACTTTGCCGCATAAGATGCTGTACCAGTCTCTTGATCTATCATCTCCACATCCCATTCTATGAATTTTGCATAGAGACCTTTGACAAGATCCAGAGACACCTGCCACATTACATCAACCAGATGCTTAGCAGAACTAGGCATGACAATTTTAAATTTTCGTTATGTTCCAGATTAACTTTTGTTCCATAAAAGATTATCATTTATCCCCCATTTGCAATCGAATTTTCCTTTCACATGCCAAGAATTCGCTTAATGCATTAGATATGCCACCCCAGAGCCAGCGAGAGTGCTACCAGTGTTTTCAGATAATATAGAAAGGAAATTATAACTACCTTAATCGAGATGGGTATCATGATGGAGCATAGAAGCTCAAACCTCAAAGGGATTACAAGCAGCTCATACCACGGGGCTTCCTCTGGATATTGCACATACCATTGCTAAACAACACAACAACCAGGTTGATATAGCTCAGAACTAACCCCAATCATACAAAAACATGAAAAAGATAAAATTTATTAAGGACATGACAGTTTATGAGGCCTATGCAGAAATCTAACCTTCCTTGCTTCTGTATCTCTCCATACATTTCCAGCAACACCTAGGACCATAACAACGACAATTTGGAAAACGAAGATTGCTCCCGTCAATTTATCAATCATTGCATCCATAGCAGTAAGCTTTGGCTCAGCTATACCCCTACTCATACCAAGCTTCGTTTCATTCCCTACAAAAAATGAAAAAATTATCAAAGCATTTATCAATATCAACTAAAATCATACGACAGCCCAGTGATATTAGGAATGCACGGTCCTTAAGATAGAAAACTATTTCAAAAGCAAAAAAGCCTTTTTATAAGAAAATATTACCTGTATAGACAGATACTCCACAAGCCCACTCTGTATTTCTCAAGTAACACGACTGAAGAAGAGTATTTTTTATGGTTAAAGAACAGACGTCATTGTCAATAAATGGTGGGAATAAGCGCATGTTTGCATCAAATCTTCGAATATCCTTATCTGGAATGGGACATTCAATCACACCCTGAGAACATAGGTAGCTTAACATCAGATAAGTCTATAGGAAACAACATAATTATTTACAAGAAGCCTTACTTTCATTTTGTGTAACAATTCTAAATCAACTCCCACACATGCTGAGGGTATAACTCTTGTTTTGAGATCGGTTTCACCGTCTAAAGCAGAAGTCTGTATGTGTATGAATTCACTTTTAGCGCATTTGAAAAAACTCAAGAGAGTTGACAGCATCAACCTGGAAACTAAATTGTAGCATAAAGGCAGGGAGACTACCTCTACATAGCAAACACCTTGTGGATCAGAGGTACCAAGCAAAACTAGATCACATGGAATTTCATCATTCTCGCGCAACCAGACAATATTGCCAACTTGAATGTCCTGTGCTTGGGTCTAAAACCAAAAAACTACAATATATAAGACAAATGTCATCTACAATTAACCATCGCCAGAAAAAAAAATTGCAAAAGTGACTCATACATGCTTCTTGATCCCGTGTTTCACGATCCAAACTTCTTTCTCATTTGCTTTCTTATCTGAGAGATACCTGTGGTAATCATCCCAACCTTCTTTGGAAGCGGAGACCGCGAATATGAATATTAAGGGACCCCATGTACTTGCAGGATTTACAGGGGTGATAAGGGACCATAGCTGAAGGCATGCAATCAACAAAAAATATTGGTTCATGAACCGGCTGAACAAAAAGAGATAGAAAAGCTCAATCAGAGAAAATGAAACAAGACGATAAGGGGAATGATAAATGTTCTAAAAAATACTAGAATCGTAATCAATTGCATCACCTGAATTGCTCCCACAAGTTCTTTGGAAGAAAATTCCACGGTGTATACTTCCTATTAGATATACGGTTATCACAACAAAGCTCTTTTGAAGCTTCATCATCGTTAATGTAAACAAAACGCTTCATATTTTCCACTTGGAAGCAAAAAAAAATCTTCTAGACTTGCATCCTCAAACTCAGAAAGGATGATTGAAGCTAAAGTCCATAAACTGCAAAATATGAAAAGACCGATCTGAATGGTAACACGATACTTAAGGAAGACATTTCAATCCGAATCACAAGCTCGTGAGCAGATATTCACAATTTCACATTGCACATGCACATAAACTGAGGAATCTTCCTTCAATTAAAGAGTCATGGTAGGACAAACAAAATAGTAGAGATTTATCAACACTTTCTTAATTCCAAAAGACCAGTGGTCTTATAAATGTGTGCACTAGAAGAGAGGACGAGTAAGCTTCGTAACGAAAGCAACGGAGTCAGCAAAGGATTGAGTAGGCAACAATTTTGTTCTAAAGGCAAAATCCACAAGGAAACAATCACAGTTTCCCCAAATTAGAATGATCGAATCAAACAGTCAGATATCTATCAATATTGCAACTTAAATCAGATTAGCTTCCACACATCGAGAGCAGAAGAAAACTCAAATGTCAAATAATTTTGATTTCAAATATAATCTTGTGAAATGAACTAGATAGAAGAAGAAAAATCAAAGCAAAATACTTCCAAATTCATATAAAGAGTATAAAAGATCGAATGCAACGTTACCTTGTCGATCACAAGGAGCTTGATTTTCACCGGAGTTTTAGATTCCTTTGCCTTCGTGCCTTTGTTCTGTTTAAAGTGCAGCGACGATGCGTTTTGTTGACTTCCGTAGACAATAGGCCCATGTTTTTTCTGCTGTTTAGGTTAGTTTAAGAGTCACTGTCCGTCGTTTACCACTCCATTAAACGGCACACATTCTATGCCTCGGAAACGGAGACAAATAAAGCGGTGGAAAAACTGTGATCCTCGCCATCCCCGAATATACCTCTTTGTGTGGACCACAATTTTGGATCTTTACCATTCATTTTAGGGCAATTCTTCCTAGTATAACTTTTAAAATTAAATGTAACACTATAAATTTAAATCTCCATGAAAACTCCAAGTTTAATGAGCGATTTATTGATAATATTTCACATTCAAAAGTTAAAGATATCTTAAATAATATATAAAAAACATAAATCAAGTATATTCAGTTCATTGTTTTTGAATTAGAAGTTCATATCACCTATATCAAAATTGGTCTATTGAAATCGATCCGACAAATTTACATCCATCTATATTCAAATATAACGAAAATACTTTTCAAAAAACCATTTTTCACAAAAACATATTAAAAATACATATAAAGTTGAAAAAATCTTAAATAATATATAAAGTTGAAAGCTAACATACATATAACATAAAAGTATAATGATTATGTGTTGTCAACCAGTTTCAAATAAACATATAAACAAATTAGTATAATAATTAAAATATATATCAATCATATTAATTTGGTTTAAAAAATTAATATATTTAATTAAACTAATTATAATCGAAGCTGGCGCATTTTAATCAAAGATGTTTTTATATAACATTATATAACATTTTAATCAAAGATGTTGTTGAATAACATAACAGTGAATTTGTTTAAAGTGATCGAGGCCGGCGCAATCATCAAGGGTCGACAGATGAAGGAAGACAGAAGAAGAAGTTCTCTTTGACGACCGATCTTTGAAAAGGTGTCGGAATTGCGAATCTTTCCTAGCTGAAGTAGTTGTTTCAAAGCAAACTTATGTAAATAGAATTAATCCTCAACAACCGGCATTGTCGACAGGCAGGGTCGACCCTGAACCCAAATAAATCAAATTCGTACTTGCGTCTATCGATATTAATACAAAAAATCGGATTTTTTTCCAAAAGTATTTTTTATTACAATGACAAATAAAACTAAACTGTATATTTAAGTTTTGCGGTTCGAGTTTTTTTAATAATATAATTTTAAAAAAATTAAAACAGCATATTTTTTTATTAAAACAAAACTATCTATAATTTTTTTCGATTGTGACCCTATTAAATTTAGGGTCCCGAGCTCACGTCGTGACTCCTCTAAACACCAGTTTCTGATCGTTAGTACTCAATCTACCCATTACCGAAATGCACCTATGAAGAATGTTCTTTCTTGGATAGTTATCTAAGGCCCAGCCTATTAGAGTAAAGTCAAGCTAAGGTCCATAAAGAATTTAAAACCCCGACCGGTTAAATCACATGTCTTACGACACGTGTCCAAAGACGAAGCTGAAGTAGGATAACGTGGGCCCCGAAAGTCAGTCAAAGTCAAAGACTGCAATGGAAAGCGATAGAGGAAAAGGAGAGCTTTATTCGAAATTTTGTCAAAAGGAAATAGTTGTTTAACCGTAAAAGAAAGCTACTCTCTTACAAAAAAATGTCTATTATTGCGTATTGTTACAATTTTAAATAACTTTTGTCATTTTATTCTCTCGACACAAGTAAGTCAATAATGCTTTTACCAAATAAAGTCAAGTGTGAATGCTAAAATTGTTGTAACCATCAGAAAGATTAATAAATCATGAAACTGACTTGATGCCTAATGCCTTGATGATAGCTACAGCAAACCAAAAGAATAATTTTATTTAGAAAAAATGAAAAATAAAAGAAACACGTACGTAAGGCTTGTGTGTAAACAGACACCGTGCGGCGAAACATCGCTGGAAATATTCAGACACCCTTCATTTGGTCGCCGCAGACGGTTGCAGCTGCGGTCAACCATGCGGCTGCGGTCAACCATGCGGCTGTGGCTACGACAAATGTTATTCGTTTATCTGTCGCCGGTAGTTGCGGTTGCGGTTGATCGCAGATTTTTAGTCGTACCGCTGTTTTAATCAGCGGTCAAAAAAATTACGACGTATTACGCAGCGTCTGATCGCAGCCAGAGGCAGTCCTGAATTTAACAGGGCCGCAAGCAGAAAAAAATGGACCGTTTTATATTATTAAAAAATTAGGTCATTCTAATTTTTAAAATTTTTTGTTGCTATAAGGACTCGAACTGAAGAACTCAAGGAATCAATTTATTTTTATTTACCATTTGTGCTAAAATTACTTTTGAAATAAGGGCTGATTTTTTTATATTAATAGTGAGGGCCGTAAGCATGGGCTTGCTTTGCTTGATTTTTATCGTCGGTGGTTACGGTTGCGGTTGATCACAGATTTTTAGTCGTATCGCTGTTTTAATCAGCGGTCAAAAAAATTACTACGCATGATGCAACGTCTAATCGCAGCGTCTACCGCATGTACCTGCGACAGCTAAACGAATAACAATCTACAACAACCGCAGTGGCAGGAATTTGCGGCTGCCAAACAAATATGACCGTTATACCTACGCGCGAGGCGGTGAGATCACGTGGTCTATGCGGACAGTGTGTGGCATGCGACGTCATGGCGCGTAGAGGGAAGCCTAAACATTCTCCGAAAAATTGTAGGGACCATATCTGCTTAACCCGACTTCGAGTCCCACATCAGCCCCAACTACTTATTCGATATTTAATACATCTTTTATTCCTTAATCTATTTAGGAAGAAAGACTTAAATACAGACAATGACTCTTAATATTTTTCTAAATAATACGTATGTTTCAATTTTTTGTTTTTCTTGTCTTTTTATTCTTTTACAAAATAGACTATTTAAAATTTGCAAAAGGGAGAAGAATTTTTGATAGGTTCGTTAGAGGTAAGTATCGTTTGAGTAGATAACAATCCTTTTCAAGTAATTGGTAAATTTTGATTATTAATTATTTGATCTTTCCTTTAAAGTTTATGTGTCAAATTGTCAAAATATCAAAAAATTATCGTCTACCTTTTCTTTTAAATAATCAATAACATATTTTATTTATTTGTTATAAATTAATCAATAATTTAAGCAAACTAAATTTAGAAATATTTAATTATCATATTGCATTTATTTAATATATGTTTGTCTAAGTAACAAAAACTATTAAATTTTATACAAATTTATAATTTATTTTTCGTTTGTCACCGCATGTGAATGAACTAGTTTATTTCAAAGAACATGTGTTCAATCTAGATTTTAGTTATGATTAGTTTCTGTATCTCCTTAATAATTGGCAGAATTGTTTTAGATAACGAAAGATGTTTCCATTCTTTATCTCTCCAAATCTCATAGAACACGATTTGAAAAAAACATCAATTTGCAAATTGCTTTCATCTTTGAGTTTGATGAAGACGATTTCACTCACTATACAATACTATCAAAATCCAATGGAGGAGATAAATAATTGGGAGAATAAAAAAAGTACCAAATCTGAGTGGAGAATAGTAGTAATACAAAAATTTGTGTTATCAAAACAGCAAAAAAAAATTGTAGTAAAAGGTATTCGTTTCATAAAGTGAAATATCTATATATATATATATTAACTGAGAATCATTTTAACAAATTAATCTTATGTTGACGTATGATTTACAAGTGTGTCACGCTGATGTATCATACTATTAAAGCATTTTAGAATAAATATTATCTAAGACATAATTTACTAGGGTATTTACGAAAATTATCATTACACAATATATTATATGTAAATCTCTAATATTTTGACATACAATGTATTTTGTCATAAAATGTAAATATAATATAAAACAAAATATAAAATTTGAAAATTAGTAAAAAAAATATAAAACAAAAGTTTAGTTTAATTGAATATTTATCATATGTATAATTTTATCCAAAATATATACAATTTAAATCTATTTGTATAATCAAATTTTATTATTTATTTCATTTTTATAATCAATATTAAAAAAATTTTAAATATGAAATAAAGTATATATATATTTGATTTAAATTAACAAAATAAATAATTTAATTATTATCTATAAATATTTTTCACACGCAGAGCACGGTCAAAATCTAGTAAATATATGATTTTGGAGCATACGTAAAAGACGGATCGTATAATATGATATATTTGGTAATCAGGTTTACATGAGAAAAAGTCGGAACAAAAAACTTGAGAAGCCTGAGTGATGGGACTTGCTACCAATCACTCTGTAATACATTTTTCTTGAATTCGTGATTATTCGAAACAAAAATCTTACAAAAAAAAAAGAGATAAGAGTGTAAGGCGTTCACACGTCAAATAGCAAACCGATTTTTTTTCCCATGATGAGTCGATTTTAATCCCTACGTTATTTCATGACGTTTACAGAAACAAATAGTTTTTGATATACTTAATTTCATATTTCACAACCATTTAATGGTACAATATAATATCAATTATTATTAGAGTGTGTAAAATCTCACATTGGAAGTTAGGAGCTTTCTACACACCTATATAAGATGTATGCGTTATTTTACTCATTACCAATTGGTTTTGAATTAGATGCCCATGTTTCATAATATGGTATCAGAGCTCCAGGTTAGTCCGATTTCCCATAAAAACGGTTTCCCACGTTGGAAGTATCCCGTATAAATAGTCCGTATTATCGTGGTATATTCGAGATGTTAGTGCGTGTCCCGCCCACATCTAAAAAAAACTTATTAGAATGTGTGAAATCTCACATTGGAAGTTGGAAGTTTTCTGCACAACTATATAAAGTGCATGAACTACTCCACTCATTACCAATTGATTTTGAGTTGAATGTCAATATTTCCTAATAATTACCATTTGATTTGATAATTCCACCATCATCTTATTTTAAGATACAATAAAAATGCAAAGGGAGAACAAAAGGAAACATAAGTTTAATATTTACATCCACATATAATTAGGGGAACAACACAATTTAAAAAGGCTTTTTTCAAAACTTTTTCCTCTTAGTTTAGCCAAATGTAATTTTTTGTCTAAAAAAAGTGCACAAGAAAACTACAACTAAGCTATTCTTCTGGCAACGTCAAAAACAGTTTAGGATTTTTATTTTTAAAGATCTAAACGTCCACCGGTGGAGCTAGGTTAAGATCCAGGTTTAGTTCCCTTTTCGGTTCGACCTTTATGGTCGTTCGAATACCAATACTCAGCTCGATATCAACTGGATCAAACCGAACCGGGTAGACTCGTGCAAGTTCCACTCGTAACGGAGCAGCACTAGACGGATCTAAACAAGAACCGGCACCCTTCGTCTCCGTTGGAGATAAAACGCCGGGAACGTTATGACATGCTAGTGCGAATCTACCCGTCATTCTTAGTCTGCGCGTCATCTCACACGCCGCCATGTTCAGACGAACAGAAGAATCGTTACTACCTCCACCGCCGTCACTGACCATCGTCGACTGGCTGGAAAGAGGGAAATTGGTCTTCGCTTTTGAACCACGAAACTCTCTCGCGGCGGCGTCGTAAGCTCTAGCAGCTTCCTCGGCCGTGTCGAATGTCCCGAGCCAAACCCGGCTTTTCTTTCCCGGGTCACGGATTTCCGCAGCGTATCTCCCCCACGGTCGCCTCCTCACTCCTCTAAAACGCACTTCCTTCCTCATCTTCCATCCGCCGCTTTTACTCACGGCTGTGTTACTTGCATTCATCTGTTGTGGAGCCATTGATAATAATTATTAAAAAAAAGGGTTCTTGGTTTATAGAGAAATGGTCAACGAGGGTTTGACTGAAAAGCGCCGCCCAAAACAAAATGACAGTGAGGTGTTTGTGTTTTTGACGGTTTTTATCTTTGACGTCCCGTTACCGTGGCGTGACTTTGAGTAATTTTATTGCTTTATCCCCACGCTCCCTCATTATGCGCGTGACATCTAAGCTCGCTCACCATTTGCTCTGCATTAATAAAAGAAGCCGCCTTTATCAAAATATGAAATTGTGTTAGTCGATACATTGTACAATTTGTGTAAAGATTTTAGATATATACGAAAGAGTTATGAAATTTAAGTAGACGAGCAGATGTTTCCTGTAGATATTTTTTAAATGGTTAGCATCTTAGGTATCCATTTGGTTGTATACCATCTTACAGTTAGATTTGTTTGTGAATTGAGTTTCATATAATCAACAACGATTAGTTAACTTTTATGTATTTCTGATATATTATTTGAAACACTTTTTAATAAAGTAACATTATCATAACGTATCAATACCACAAAAATTTGAATTTAAATATATAAAATGATTTAAGTTACTAGAATAATTACAATACATGCTATTGATATTAAATTGATTAGAAAAGAAATATAATTTATTCAACTAACTAAAAAATACTATTACATTTACAAAAACAATAATTTTTATTTTTTTAAATTTTTTATACGTTAATTATAAATAATTTCAAATAAATATAAATAGATTTAAGTTATTACCGTAATCACTAATATATTATTTGAAAAATATTTTAAGAAAATAATTTTACTCTAACGTGTTATTAACAAAAATATCATGCACACGTGTCATCATTACAGTAAATTTTAAATAAATATATAAATGAACTTAACTTATTAGAATAATTACAATTATATCATTGTTATTAATTTGGTTAGAGAATTAATATATTTTATTAAACTAAAAAAACACTATTAAATTCTTAAAAAATAATTAGTTTTTTTTCTTCTTAATTTGTATATACAAAAATTAATGTTAAAGTAGTTTTAAATAAAAATTAAATATTTAATTTATATTTATTAATAAATTATAATTTGTGAATATTTTTCCCTACTTATGACGTAGATATGAATCTAGTTAGATATTGTTTGTTTATAACAAATTTCAAAATATGGAAAGATGTTTAGTGTTTCATTATATAAACATAACGTTTGTAACATATTTTTAGTTCCTAGTATCGCTTAAGATGCATGGCTCCAGAAACTCTATTTGTTATAAGCCCATGAACTATAGTTTGGGTTTTATTTTTGTTATAAACCCACTAACTATAGTTTAGGTTTCATATTACATTACCATATTTCCCACAAATTGAATTCATGGTTTCATAAATCCACTAACTTACGTTTTTTTCTTCACCAAAAAAATCAACTTACTATATAATATAAAGTTATTGTAAGATTCGGTGTTGTCTAAACAAAACTAACGTGGGCCATGTTACCGGATACTCGAATCGCCGGCGTCTCGCTTCAACCAGTTTTGCTTTTCTTATAGAAATTAGGGTTTTTTAAGAAGAAGTGACAGTGTTTCTCCGTTTCGATTTTCTCTCATCTGGGTAAAAATTAAACCCCTTGTTTCACTGCTCACTTAACTCAATTCGGGCTTATCCTCTCTCCTCATCGCAGATTCACTTCTTCATTTTTAATCGAGAATTGATGGCTTCTTTGTTCAAGGTACATAAGTTTAGATTTTGGTGAACTCATTTCAGGATTTTGCTTTTGATAGCCTAGAAATTCTCGATTGGCTACAGCAGCTAATTGTTTTTATAGTCAATTGAGTGTCTGGGTTTTCGGGAATCTGGTGGGTTTAAGCGGTTCTCAACACATTGAAGAATGTTGAAACCCAAATTGACTAATTGATGCGGAAAACTGGTGTTTTCCTAGTTTTGTCTCGCGATATGAATAGCTGTATGTTTTCGCAGTTGAAAGAAAGACAATGATAACGTGTCTCTCTTGCATTTAGTCTTTCTAGGTTTCGTTTGCGTATTTAGCCATTGAGTTATTCAATTTCGTATTTTCGTTTTTTGATATCAGGAGCAAACAAAGCTCTCAGCCTATCGAGATAGACGATTTTCAGGAACACAAGAGGAGTTCGACGAGGCGTTACGAACCTCTACGACGGTTTACATTGGCAATGTGTCTTTTTATACAACTGAAGAACAGATTTACGAGCTTTTCTCTAGAGCAGGAGAAATTAAAAAGATAATCATGGGATTGGATAAAAACTCTAAAACACCTTGTGGTTTTTGTTTCGTCCTGTAAGTTTTCATTTTCAAGGGTAATTTACGTGTAAGTTCCATGATGATGGTTTGCTGATTTTGCTTTTGTTGGCCGTGTGTGTGTGTTACGTTATCAGGTTCTACTCGAGAGAGGACACAGAAGATGCAGTTAAATATATAAGTGGGACCATTCTTGATGACCGGCCCATTCGTGTTGATTTTGATTGGGGATTCCAAGAGGGAAGACAATGGGGGCGTGGTAGAAGCGGTGGACAGGTATTCATCATATGCACGGCTCCTCTGTAGTTTCTGACTCTTTGTATTTACATTATATAATTTATATGTAATCATGGTTTTCTAATTTCATACAGGTTCGAGATGAATATCGTACAGATTATGATCCTGATATCCTTTCAATCCGCATTTGTTGTGCTTAATGGTTCTTGTTTATGTCTGCTTCTTATAGACACAAACGAATTGCATCTAGCTATTAGTTTCTCCTTTTATATGTCTGTGTTTTTCATTAACTTGTTGATACCTAGAGGTGGTTATGGAAAATTAGTTCAGAAGGAACTCGAAGCACAAAGAGAGGTTGTAGATTACGGATCTGGCTCATTGGGAACGTATTATCCTCCAGCTGCGCCTACGAATTGTATGTTCTTTCAATCTCTTTTTAATATTCAAACCTATATGATTTTATTCATGGTTGATTTGTGTACTCAACTTTGAATAGATGGTCAACATCATGGATGTGAGTGTAAAGTTTCCGTAGCATTTGAACAAATGACATCTACTAAATAGTGCTGTGTAGAAATAGGTTAAGGTATTCATCTAATAGTGTACCACATCATCATCTCTTTTGCCGGTTGTCTTGATGATAGATAGACAAAAATGTAAAAGCCAAAATATTCATGAATCCAATCATAGTGTAAGGAGCTAATTCAAGTCCATCATGCTGGAACTCATTAATAGAGCCTGCATAAGATTAAGTTCCTAGGAGTAAATCTATCCTCCTAAATACCCTTTTGCATATATGAAACATGCAGATGGAAGGCGTGGTGGTGGAGGCTATGGCCAAGGAGGATCAAATCGCCATGGAAGAGGAGGAGGTATATTCTTCTAATTGAGCATAATGCATAGTAGTAGTATAACCATCATCCATAATGGCATAATTCAAACCCCATTTGATGTTTTTAATGTTTTGTGCAGATTACCATCGGAAACGGCAAAGAGACGATGATCGCTATGGACGCGAGAACTCGAGAAGAAACTCAGATCATGAATCTAGGAGAGACTCTGATCATGACATGAGACCCGTAATCAAACAGAACTTTTTCCTTTTTTCTTCAATAAACTTTTGATACTATGCTCTTATGTGATGCTGGAACATTTCCTGCTATGGAATTTTTGTGTGGATTGTAACAGGAGAAAAACCCGCGATTCCGTGAGAGCGGTGACTCAGATGATGATGGTGAAGATGATCGGAAGAGAAGATCTTAACCAAACATTAGTAGTTGCAAATGTTGTTGAAGAATCAATGTAATCTTTAGCTCTATGAGTCTGAACTATTTGGGTTTACCAGATTTTCATTACAACCTTTATTAAGTTATTTTCATTCAAGATAATGTCTCCATGTAACGTTTTCTCCTTTGGTCAACGGAAATATTATTACAATTAGATTCATACCCACGCATAAAAATATTCATAAATTATATTTTATTAGTAAATATAAATTAAATATTTACATAATTTTAATTTTTTATTTAAAATTACTTTTAACATTAATTTTTGTATATATAAATTAAGAAAAGAAAAATAATTATTTTTTACGAATTTAATAGTATTTTTTTGTTAGTTTAATAAAATATATTAAATATATAACCAAATTAATAACAATGATATATTTGTAATTATTGTAATAAGTTAAACTGATTTATATATTTATTTGAATTTACTTTAGTGATGATACGTCAGCATGATATTTTTATTAATAACACGTTAAAGTTATTTTATTAAAATATTTCTCAAAATAATGTATTAGGGATTACGGTAGTAACTTAAATTTATTTATATTTATTTGAAATTATTTATAAATTAACGTATAAAAAATTTAAAGAAATAAAAAAATATTATTTTTGTAAATATAATAGTATTTTTTGGTTAGTTGAATAAATTATATTTATTCTATAACCAAATTAATATCAGTGGCATATATTATAATTATTCTAGTAAGTTAAATTATTTTTTATATTTAAACTAAAACTCCATGTGGTGTTTGATACGTCAGTATGATAATTGACACGTCAGTATGATATTTTTGTTATTAACACGTTAAATTGAGATTATTTTGTTAAAAAGTTTCTCAAATAATATATTAGGGATATTTTATATGAAGGTTCATTAATGTATTTTACTTTTAGAATACAGATGATCAAGCATCGAGGGTTTATTTTTACCTACTTTAGAAAGATACACGAAAACAAATGAATTTCACAATTGTGATTTCGTCAAATTTGGTCTCTCTCAAGGAAGAGGAGGAATATTATAAATGCCTTGACGTTGCAACTCCGTCATAACGCCGTCAACAGACGGAGGTTTCAGTCCCAAAGGAAGCGGTAGCCACGGCTTTGTTATAACGTCTCCTATTGCGTCGTCTATGCTCTCATTCGACTGCAATGAGAAAATAAGTAATTAAAAATGTATATTATAGCGTAGATCAATAAATTTATGAATGAAATAGCACAGGTACAAAATTCGTAGTCGAATCGTAACCAGGTAGCACAGGTATCAATTGGCCGAAACCCCGAATTATTTCAGAATTTTAAAAAGAAATGAGCACTCACGGGATGAATCTCGATGAGAGAATTCGTGGGGCCTAATTGTCTTGTGGGAACACCAATACTTGTTTCTGATTTATCGTACATCGAATGATTCAATGATGCTATACCATATCCCTACACATTTATATACATAAACCCTAGTTACAGAATACTCCATGCATAAAAGCTCTAACGCAAAAAGAAAACTTGGTTGCAGTATATTAATAACATTTCGTTTTTATAACTTATTTTTTAGTATAATAATAGAAAAAAATCAGTTTAAAACTTGATCAATATTTAAATGGTTTACTTCTGTCAATTACACAAATTTATGCGAATAAACCTATTTTTGGATTTTTTATAAATTACATAAACTATGTTTTTCTTCCGTAAATTACATAAACTTTCTAAATTATTCCAATTACAGAAATTCTGTTAATGTTTACACATTAAATTGTTATTAAACCTTGTTTAAATTTGAAAAATTTGGTATTATTTTCAAAATAAACCTAAATTAAAATTAGATTTTCGAATTAGAACCATATTTAGTAGTTATTTAACGTGTAAACATTAATAGAATTTATGCAATTAGAATAATTTATGAAGTTTGTATAATTTATGAAAGAAAAATACAGTTTATGTAGTTAAAAGAAACCCAAAAATTACAGGTGGAAATAAGTTTATTCGTATAATTTTGTATAGTTACGGAAATAATTACCTGTGCATAAAGTTGTTGTTGGTGCCAATAGGGAGGATGACCAGGCCAAGAGGACGGAGTAGCCGTAACGGCTGGAACCGGAAACATCGGATTACTAGGCTTGTGTTTAGGCCACGTAGGATGACCCCACACGTGTAAATGCCTGAAGTGACCGTTATGCAATGATGTCACGTCTGTAGGATAGCATAAGGCAGGAGCCATCCAAGGCTTCTTCCCTCCTCCTCCAGAAACATGACGCCGGAGATTCCAGCTTACAGCTTCCGCTTCACGCGTTAGTAAATGCTTCCGATGTGATCTATATTTCTATCATCATACGAAGAACACACCACAAATTAAAAACTTAACAATATAAGGGTTCTATTGGTTATGGCCAAATAGATTAACATGTAGATTTATAGACGATTGTTGTAATTTTAAAAAACTTAAAAAGTACCTGGAGATGACTAGCGACGTTGTGACGAGTTAGAGATTTAACGTTCATAAGTTCCAAAATCCGTGACGGCACTGCTTTATCTAACCCTAATTGCTCCACCGCCTGTACGAATTTCCGATGTAAATCCGTCGTCCAATCCACCTGATTTAATTATTCAATCATTTTCTGTTTTAATATTGAATTTCCGAATAAATTCATCACAAAATACTAAACACACCTTGGGTTTCTTCTTCATTTCGATATCATTGGATATACAACCTTTATTTTTCTTTCCTTTACGTTTACCTCTACGCACCGTTTTGTCCGTACAACCACCGTCTTTCTCCAATGACTCCGACGCTGCCGAAGTGTTTCCCTCCGTTTCTTGCTCTTCATCTCTTCCGCTGCCGGAATATTCTCCAAGAATCTCCGAATCTATCTCCAAATCCGGCAATGCATCGTCACCGTCAACATGGAACCCAATGAAAAGGTCGTTGTAATAATCAATTCCTTCTAAAAGATCGAAACTTCCTTCTTCAGAGAAATCTCCAACCGTCGTAATGTCCACGAAGTTTTCCGTCGTAAAATCTGCGAAATCCATCGCCATATAATCTCTAGAGGTGTTTACGATGACTGGAGATACAGTTAACATCGAAGATTCGAAGCGTGATTTGTAGAGAGAAGAGAGTGAAGCAGTAATTGTGTATATATATATATATATATACGTGAACGTGTGTGACTGTATAAATAAAGATAGTTCCAAGTTTATTAAAATATTTATATGCCATATGTATGTTTTGGTGGCACTGACAAGGAAAAAGTTGTGGTTGTGAGATACGTTAGGTGTTTTTTTTCACCTATTTTTCTTCATAAATTTAAAATTCATTAAACTTTTTTGAAAAAATATTGAGAGTCAGATTATGTTCAGTTCAATATTTGTTTTTATGATAGTAAATGGAAAAGTATTCATTAAAATATTGAAATTTTGTGTTTGTCCAATTTAAATACCAAACTTTTTAATGAGTTATTTAAATAACGAATTATAGTTAATTGCACTGATTTAGGTATACGATTAGTTAACATTAATACAAAAAATAACACCGTTAACTTTGTTACTTATTTAACCAACTAAAACTAGACACCAAAATATCAAATCATCGTTAGAACTAATTTCAGTGTTAATTTGATGTTAATACTGACTAATCGCATACTTAAACCGGGGCGGTCAACTATAATTCGTTATTTAAATAGCTCATTAAAAAGTTCAATATTTAAATGGCTCAAACACAAAAATTCAATATTTTAATGATTTTCCGTTAGTAAATTTTTCCTTTTGAGATAATTTAGCTGTTTTCCTCACAAAGCCAAAATTCATTAGTGTGTTTGTAAAAGAGACTTTTTTTTTCCTTACAAAAACCTGTTATTTAGTTTTGTTTTGGTAATAATTATAGTTTTGCTGTTTACGATTCTGTGTAAAAGAATATTAAAGTGAATATAGTGTGAATTAAAATGTGGTGGAATCTCAACCACATCTTTTGTTTTTGAAAATAAAATTCCAACTTCATTTGATCTGTGTGTAGGCTAAATTTATATATAATATGAAATAAAGAATGCAGTGTTATGTGGACTCCAAATATTTTGAGTTTTAATATGTGAATATGTAATGTCGTTCTCACTGTATCACCGAACGACATATTTTTCGTTTTCATTTTGGAAATGTTAATATATCCCAAATATATTAATTGAAAATTATTTTAATAAATTAAATTTATTTTGACATGTGATTTACAAATATATCATGCTGATGTATCAAAATATTAAATTATTTTGAGATAAATATTATATAACACATAATTTACTATAATATTTATGAAAACTGGTATTATACAATATATTATATGTAAATTTTTAATATTTTGAGATAAAATATATTTTGTCATAAAATATAAATACAATATAAAAATATTATAAATTTTTAAAAATTAGTCAAAAAAATAAAACAAAAGTTTAGTTTAGTTAAATAATTATTAAATCTATAATTTTATCTAAGATACATACAATTTAAATTTATTTGTATAATCTGATTTTATTATATATTTTCATTTTCGTAATTAATATTAAAAGATTCTAAAAAATTATTCTAAATATGAAATAAATTATATATATCTGATTTTAATTAATAAAATAAATAATTAATTATAATGTGTAAATATTTTTTTCACTTAGAACGTGGATCAAAATCATCAAAATCAAGTATATGTATATTGAGCAATATGAAAGAAAAATCATTCAGAAACAATAATGGTTGGTATATGAAAAGAGAGGCTGTAAATTTTCAAATATGAAATGATATGCACAGACTTAGACAAAAGAAATAGACAAAAGATGATGGAGACGAGACGTAGAAACAAGTGGGGGCATAGAAATTGACCTTCTTGTGAGCCACATTTAGATAATGTTCCTTTAATCTCCATTTTCTTCACATCTCATTCAATATATATGTCTCATGTTTTACTATACACAATTACTTTAAAATATCATACAAAAAAGTTTATCAAAATTACTATTAATAATTTTATTTTTCAAATATACATTTATTTTTAAATACCACAAACCCCCAAAATAATTTTAAATATTTGGATTTATAACTTAATTTAGAAATTAATTTAGTTTTGTTGTAAGAACCTTTGATTGGTATTTTTTTAGAAATTAAAGTATTTATAATATTTTGAAACAAAAAAATGTTTGTGGTATTCTTGATACTATCACACAAATTTAATATTAAAAGTGACTTAAACATATTTTTAAAGAAAGAAATCAAAAATTAAAACTGAAACGTAGAAACTTGTATATATTGTTGCAATTCTATTTATAATTTATTTAGGAAAATAAGTACTTTTTACAATAATTGTGGTATTTTAGAGAGAAAAGATAATAATAATATTTATAATAAAAACATAAAATATGTTATTTAATAAAATTCTGCATTTTATTTTTGAAAATGAATTTTAAAAAATAAATATTTTAAATTTATTTCAGAAATACTATTATTATATTTTATTTTAGCAATATCATACATTATGAAAATTGATAAAAAAAACATATATAAAATGGAGAAAATCTAAACATTAAATTGGAATGAAGAAATCCAAATATAAAATCTTAATTTTTCTCAAAATATTTTTACATACTAATTTTTTATAATTTTGAAATAAAAGAAATGATTATCGAAAATTGAAATTAAAAAAAAATCAGAGTTGAACAATTTTTTTGATGACCCGAAAACGTGAAAGGAAATGATTGAAAAACAAACATGATTTTTTTTCTTAGGACACATTAATGTAACAATGATGAGAATTTATGGGAGTACAAATAATTTAATGTGATTGATTAGACCGTCAAATCAAATTACACTAATGCATAACAGAGAGGGAGACATGAATTTTATCATTTTTGTCTTTTTCAATCAATGTTCGCTTTTTGTAAATGACACCTTTCCACAGAAATGTATAAATCATCGCACATGTGTTTTTTTGGAAATCTTATAGATATTTTAACTTCTCTATACCCTTTAATTTTCTAAAATATAAGAACTTTAAATATAAGAGAATCGCATCTCTAATATATTATTTAAGAAATTTTTTAACAAAATAATTTTATATTAACGTATGATTTACAAGTGTGACATGTTGATGTGTCGTACTATTATAGTATTTTAAAATAAATATTACCTAAAACATAATTTATTAAAATATTTATAAAAAGTGTTATTATACAGTATATTATAGGTAAATCCCTAATATTTTGATATACAATGTATTTTATCATAAAATACAAATACAATATAAAACAAAATATAAATTTTGAAAAATTAATCAAACAAAATATAAAACAAAAATTTAGTTTAATTGAATATTTATCACATATACAAATTTATCCAATATAGATACAATTTAAATTTATTTGTATAATCCGATTTTATTATCTATTTCATTTTTATAATTAATATTAAAAGATTTATAAAAATTATTTTAAATATGAAATAAATTATATATATATATATATCTGATTTACATCAATAAAATAAATAATTAATTTTTTTCTATGAATATTTTTTCTCACGCATGGCGTAGATCAAAATCTAGTATATATATACGTATAATTGTCACAATACGAATATATCATATGTGCTATATAATAATTGAGATGCTATTTTGGAATAAGAAAAATGAGAAGATGGTTTTGTCTTTCTTCTTATGTGTTGTCATGAGAGGCGAGCAGTTCTTTGTCTGAAAGTTCAAATAGGAGACCACATGCACGACGTCGTTGTCAGCTTCACTGTATCTCTAATTTGTATAATCATTAAAGCTTTTAGATTATACGACGAATCATCACCATAAAAAGGGTTAATGATATTGTTTTAACTTGAAAAAAATATTCTTGTGAAGAATACAAAAATAAACTTTGTTTCTGACTAATAAGTTACTGAAAACCAGAGGAGGAAGAAGATGTTAAATCGGGATCATCAAAAGGAAACCTTTTCCGTGCTGCATCAATTCTAATCTCCGGCTGTTCTTTACCATTTGAATCCTCGTTTATGTAATCTTCATCTTCATCGTCTTCAATCACATCCATGTTCATATTCATGTCTTCCTCTTCTTCTTCTTCTTCTTCTTCATATTCATCATCACTATGTAAGCTAAATTCACCTCTACCTACTAATTTACTCGATTCACCGTCGTCAAAATCATTAATCGGAGCCATGATATCATCATAGTCCTTGTACTCAAACGACCTTCCTGAGCTACTAGCTTCTCCTTCATCATCCTGAAACTCAGGCGTTTCGATCCAATCCTCGTTATCCGGAAGAGTGGTTTTAGCAGTTACAACAACTTCCTTCAACCGACCTCCTCCTCCTACTTCATTAGATATACCGAGAGTTCCTCTTGTCGGTCTTTTCCCACTTTTGGCGCCGCTGCGCCTTCCGTTCTTTTTACCTGTACGTGGTTGAGCTCTTGGTCTCAACAGGGCCACTCCATTTGAGTTTGATACACCTCGTGGTGGTCTACCAGAAACCGTCGATTTCTTGCCACGGGAAGGAGGCCGGCCACGTCCTCGTGGTGGTCGACCACCACGCCCAGAGCTAGAGACACTCCCTAACCCTGCATCTGTCCAATTTTCTTCTTGCGTGTATGCAACTTGCAGCGGAGTCTCCATTGCATCATTTTCTTGGGCATCTTTCACGAAATTTGTCTCCAAACCCTTTGTAAGAAGGAAACTCAGTGTTTGATAAAACTGGTTTGATGAACAATCAAACAATAACAGCATTAGTGATCCGATACTTACGACGAAATCTTCAGATTCTTTGCCCTTTTTAGGATCGTTCTTCTGTTCAGGCGTGTAAGAAATAGCGTTGTCAAATTCAAAAAGTCTCAAAGCTACACCTCCAGTTGTATTTGGTATCCACGGCAATACATTAACCGCACATGTTAGATTGCTGGAAAAAACTTCTTCTGATATACCCAAGAGTTCGGAAGTTGTTTCAAAATTTGAAGACAAGAAGTCTCTCTTTATTGCAACCTCTAACATTGTCAGAACCTGCAGAAAACCGAATCAGAATTTTCAAGAAAGATAAGCTTCGAATTGTTGCAGAATTACACAATTTGGAAACACGAACCTGATGAAGTTCTTCCGGGGAATTCGATGACAAGAGCTTCAGACCCCAAGATTTCCTTAGATTCTCTGTCCAGAAAGCTTGGAGTCCATCAGGTGGAAGAGAAGCCTGTCCATGGTGAAAGAAGAATCACAATATTTTAAGCATATATTGATTACATTTGTTGAGACTTGTAATTAGGGGTGCCGAATCCGGTTTAACATTACCAAAAACCGTAACAAAAGAATCCAAAAACCGAAAATCCCACTGGTTACCAAAGAAAAGTTGGAAGAAACTCACTTCCACAAGTGCTAACTGAATCTTGAGTAGTCTTATTCTGAGAGGAGACAAGATCGACCCACGCAAGATAAACTCAGGGTCTCCTCCTCTCGATATATCACCCAGTTGAGCCACTTGCTCAGCAAAACACAACTCGCCAACATCCAAACCACCATGCATCTGACCACAGCTAGGACAGCAAATACACCCGACAAAGTGTAGTTCCGCACAGATTCTGCAAATACAAAATAGCGGATTGCTTTTCTTGGCTCCGTACTTATATGCAGATAATGCACCCGGATTGAACATATTATCCCACATCCACTTCTCAAAACTCTGGAACCGTTGCAACATGCTGCATCTCTCAATGGCGTTATTATACCCTAGCTCAATCATGAACGTCCTGGAGATCTCTGCAGTATCAGAATCCAAGCTAGCAGATATGGAACACAACTCGGGATTTGCTTCCATATTCCTCCTTACTGCTTCCTTGAAGGACACTTCGATCTTCAGCAACATGAAGTGCAGATGTGATTCTCGTACACCGCGAATATCTAGTGACTTCACCAAACAGTCAAAACCCTGGAAAAAAAAATTCCAAAGAAATTTTGATGACTATTATTGGTAAATGTTCACATTTCAGTTCAAGTCTTCAGATTTTTTCATATATACCTCTTCGGAATCAATGACTCTCCATCGACCATCCTGAAGTTCAACGAATATCCTACCACAACCAGGATCATTTTGAGAGGCAGATGCCGAAAACCGCCAGTAACGATTGCGTCTACGATCTTGACCCAGCGGGAGCGACCTATATACATATAACTCTTCGGCTTTATACCCTATGTACGCTTTAAACTGTGCACGCAGCCTTTCCCGGTCAGCTGTGTATCCCTGTTGCTGCTGATACTGCAAATTCTCCATTCCAGATGTGTTTTCTTGCAATTGCAAGCTTGGTACTGCAATAGCGTTATTCACATCGATCTGTGGAAGACTCAACGGGTCCTGTGAGGAGATTGGAGTCACATCTGGGCTTTCTTGATTTCCAGATGCAGCAGTTGTGATGCTAAGCCCTGGCTTCGTTGTTGGGTAGGATAGGTAATTCGCTCGGATCAAAGACTCTTCTTTCCAGCGTTTGTCAAGTTGCACTTCACCCCACATCTGCTTCTTCAACGCGCTCGCAACCTCCAACCGTTCCTGCACGGAATATACAGAACCTGATTATGGTAAAAGACCAAGTGGAATGCACATTTAAGAGGTTTTAGGATAGGTAATAATAACAACCTCAAGGGAGATTCGGATTGTGTTTCCTTCGATGGCAATACCAATCAGAGCAACAAGAGCGTTTAGACGTTCCTCAATGCTGAGAATTGAGTAATCTCCTTCTACAAGTCCTTGAACCCACTGCTCCCCAAGTTTGCTCTCGTCAAAACAAGCATCGTCCTCATCATTTGCCACTGCATCCTCTAAAGATTGATCCGCCAAAATGTCATTTCTTTTTTCTGCTTTCATATCCTCAGAGAGAGCAGGTGTAACAGGCAGTACCGGTTCAACACAGTTTTCCAACACTGGTTCGACACCAATTAAGTTTTCTATCCCAAGAGCATCGGGATCTCCCTTTTTAGGGTTCAAATCAACATCGGGATCATCTCCAACATCACTTTCAGAATCTTCATCTCTCTCAGCGTCATCAACATCTTCTACATCAGCCACACCGCTCTTGAATACGCGTATTCTTTCTCTTGCTTCAGCAAATATAGTCTCAGCATCACCTGCATCTTTTCTATAGGAAGCACGCACACAGTAAGTCGAAGGAGCTATCCTCTCGAAGAGTTTTGTATCTCGAGACAATGCAGCAGCAACCGAGGCTTCAGGTGTCCTGCTTGTTGTTAGATCCCTCAATCCTGATTTCTATGATCAACAAGAAAGAAATAAAACAGGCTGAAACAAAAGCTGCTTACATAAGTTCAAGAAAAGAGAACCAATCTTTAGGCCACATTTACCTGAATCTTCTCTGCAACCTCGAGAATTGTCAAACCTTTTTCACCCTCAAGAGATAGAACATGAAAAGCAGCAAATTTAACAGTGCCTGGAGTCAAACGATGCCGTGAACGTCGTGAATTCGAAATGCCCCTTTCTTGCATCTTAGCAAAAGCATTCTCAGCTGCAACTCCAATCCTTAGATTGAAAATCACATTCTCAGAGTTGTTGGCCTACACTTGGAAGAAAATAAGGTAAATAGTAGAACTTACAAATAAATTGGAGGATCTGAAATAACAGAAATAGTAGATGACCCACCTCGTTGTCATCATGAACCGACACAGTTTTAACGTTCCGTTTCTTTAGATGCGGTCCCAACCCGGCAGAGAGAGCAAGTTGCCTCAAAATTTCAGGCCAAGTAAAAACATTCAAGTTTCGTCTCCAGCTGCGTATATCAAAACCCCATGCATATGCCTAAAAACCCAAAGTTGCATTATAATAAACATTATGAAGAATATCTGTATTAGAATCAAAATAATACTAAAAATGGGCAAACTTACACCCTCCACGACATGAGGATGACCCCCTCCGGGATTAGAAGCAGTGTTCTGGTTTGCTCCAACACTGACCGAAAGTGTACTTGCAACACCTTCAATATCTTTGATAATAGTCTTGAGAAGAACAATGTGTATCTCTCCCATTAGCCGTGGATCCTACAAGGAAGAGTTGAGAAGAGCAGTCCTCGTTTAGATTAAAATGCAGAGGTTCAAGCGAGAGAACAAAAAAACTTACATAGTCATGGAAGGCCTGAGCAAACTCATCCAGAGTAAATGGCCAAAGACCAAGAACATCTGCAAAAGTGATTAAGAATCTCCACACCTATAAGTTTTTGACCAAGTAAAAAGAAATTAGGGGGTGACTAAGATAAATGCTATGTATAGTCATATTTAACAGAGATCCACATCAGTTTCAATGCCAACAAGCCATATGCAGAGATAAAGCCATTAAAACTCACCATTAGAAGATTTGCAACATTCTCATCAGAACCATTCCAAGGTTTAACAGCAAAAGGCTTTCTCAAATTTACAGACGTAGGGGGGAATATCACCTGCTTTTCTGAAAGAAAATAATCCATCAGATGGATATAAGATAATTCTGATAAACAGCAGAGTCAAACGAAAAATGAAATTTAAACAAAAATAAAAAATTATCGATTCACCTCTGTATGCATCGAGGTTCTGTAGAGTTTCAAAGTCAAGAGCAAGCATTGAAGGCAATCCTTTGATTGATGCAGCGACCTCCATGAGTTCTAACCGTTCATCTTCAATAAGTTCCATTGACTCCTTAGCGATCTTACGAGCAATGGCCCTCTCATTAGCAGCTTTAAGCCTTGCAACCTCTTTTTCCCTACGCATCTCTTCTTTTTGCCGCATTTTCTCAGCCTATTAACATTTAAGATTGCAAATGAGGAAACATTTCACTCAAGTTCTGAAGAAACTTAAAGGTTGTTGTTACATTACCCTGATTGTTTCTTTCTTCAGGAACTTCTCTCTTCGCTGCATCTCTCGCATCTGCTCTTTCAGGTACCTCTCCTCCTCTCTCTGCCTTTCACGTAAAAGCCGTTCCTCCTCTTTCCGCCTTTCACGATCTTGCCTCTCCATTTCTTTCCTTATTTGCTCCTCTCTCTGCACAATCAACTGAAACAATGAAAAGAAAAATCAAATACATGGAGTAAAGTTTGGCTTAAACCTAAACCAGACCTTTCGCCTCAACATATCTTGTTTCTCAAGCTCTTTTCTGATCCTCTTCTCATGAGCCTCGACTTCTCGAGATATTCTTGCTTCTTCGTTCTATAATGAATATATAAGAAGAAGAAAATGAGGGAAAGTTCTCAGCTATTAAAAACTTAAAATTTTTACAAGAAATCCTTTTCTGCACCTTGCGTTTTCGCTCCAATTGCAGGACATCATCATCATCATCACCAAATTCTCTCTCGGGTTGCACAAAAGGATCCTCGCAAATCGAGTGATCAATTAAATTTCCATGTGCAGCAGTATCCATGTAGCTTTTCTGGTACGGTGACTCGCATTTAACGATATTAGGCGGAAAGATGTGCCCAGGTTTCCCTTGATGAGTTGAAAGATTTAAATTTGGTATCTGAGGTGAAATTTTATAGTCATCCCGGTGAACAGCAGACACTGATGAAGACCTCACAACTGAAGCATCAAGCGGAACTCCAAAATGATGTGACGAAGGAGAAACTCTTTCAGAATGATCAGTCCTTGAAGATGGCATCTCGGGAAGGAACTGATATTCACGAATCGTCCTCACAGGATCCTGAAATGGGAAAATGACAAATTGTTGAGGGAAAAAAAAACAAACAAAACGGCTTGAAGCAGCAATAACTCATGAGACAAAACTAAAGAGACTAACTTTAACGGGCTTTACATCGGAGCGGGCATATAAGTTGGTCTCAAAAGCTTGCCTTGTCGCCTTGCGATGGCTTGGCATCTCTGTTCCACACCAAAAGATTAAACATTTTTCTGAATCGCTAATATATCAATTCTAAGAACAGAGCACATTAAGAGATAAAAGAGAAATGCAATATATTTATAGACCTATAGGCATCCCAAATGCACCAGGAGGTAAAGGATCAAACTCCATTCCAAGAACCGGTCCATTCTCTCTCAGACGCTCTCCCAATTGAGCTTCAACATACCCAATGGCTCTAACCTCAGCTGGAGAAGGTTCATTGAACAACCTAACCACCGATACACCACCACCGCCACCACCACCACTACCACCACCACTTCGGGAAGTTCTTCTAGAATCAAGCTCATGTCCAAAGGAGTTATGCTCGTTTCCCGCCACCAAATCACCGGCATTGACAGCCGGTCTGGAGGATTCAACCGCCGTTGGTGTCGACTCCTTACGCTGGCGTTTGCTCGGAGTTGTGGACTTCCGGTCTTTAAGCCGCCGGTGACAGAACCACATCTGTAACTGCCGGTCGGAGAGATTCAATTTGACTGAGAGATCGGCTCGTATAGCTTCCGAAGGATAAGGCTCAGCTGAAAATAAGCAAACATTACAGTAAAATTAAACACAAAAAAAACTCATTGATAAATAAACAGAATTAAGAAACTTTTTAAGAACAATGGAGGAACTTTCTTTTCTATTTTTAACACAAACCTGCGTAGGTTTTTTCCAGAACTTCAAGTTGAGCAGCTGTTTTCATTTTCCGCTTAGACTTGTTTTCGGCACCTTCAGGTGTTTTGTTCTTCTCTGCTTCAAACCCACTTTCCATTTCTGCACAACAATCCCAAAAACAAAATCAAGTAAGAAAACGAAACCCTAGAAATCAAACTCATGAATTGATTAGGGGGAAAAAAACTTACTTGTGCTATCAATGAATACTTGAAGAAACAAAGACGGATCAAGAGCTTGACAGGGAAGTGAAAATTCGTTTGGCAAGAGTAATTAAAGAAAGGATTATGGGTTTTCTCTCAGGAGAGGAAACACCATCTCTCACGAACACCGTTCGATTTTGGGTTTGACGAAAAGAGGAAGTAAAAGAAGAATAAAAATCCACCAAAAAACCAAAAAGAAAAAAACTTTCTCTCTCTACTACGAATGTGATTGGGAATTCACAAATAAAATCAAAAACATTAAACATTAACAACGGAAGCAATATCGACAAGATCATTAATAAAAACGAGAATAATTTTAATATTAAAAGAAATAAAAAGAAGAAGAAATCACGAAGAAGAACAGCAAGCGAACGAACAACACCAACAGTGCTTGTCTGACTATTCGTTTCACTCATAATCACAGTTTTTTCCTTTTGCTTTTTAAAATTTTTTCCTCCGTAAAATTTTGTTTCCAACACAATTGAAAAAATAAAGGAAAAGAAAACCCGATATTGAATTGCGAACTGATTGAGAGAAGGAAAAGAGAAGAGTTATAAAAATTAATTAAAACTTTGAGAGTGTTTGGTGAATTGTCAGATGCTCTTTTCTTTTTTCTTTTCTTTTCTTTTTTTCTCGTTGGTGGGTTTTCGAGAAAATCGAGAGCGTTTGATTCAGGAATCGGGTTTCTCTCTCTCTTTGTTTCTCTCGCTGAATATCAAATTATTTTTTGTTTAAATAAAGGCAATATATTTTTTCGGACCTATGTCTTGTCGTATGTGTTTGGATCTGGACGCGACTTCGGTTTATATGTAATAAGTTGGTTCTTGTAAAGCCTGTTATATCAATAAGCCCATACACTAAAGCCCGTTAAGTAAGACAAAATGAAGCCCGTTTATTTCACTACAGCTCTAATGTATATTCTATGCAATATTTTGACCAGGAAGATTGATCGATGTGTAACAGATTTACATTCCTAATATATTATTTAAAAAATTTTTTAACAAACTAATTTTATCATCACGTGTTAATAACAAAAATATCATATTAACGTATCAACATCACAGTGAATTTTATCTTAAATATATAAAAACATTTAACTTAATAGAATAAATTAACTGATATTAATTTTGTTAAAGAATAAATATAATTTATTCAACTAACCAAAGCATACTATTACATTTGCAAAAACAATAATTTTTATTCTTTTAAATTTTTTATACGTTAATTTATAAATAATTTCAAATAAATATAAATATATTTAAATTACTATCGTAATTCTTAATATATTATTTGAGAAACATTTTAATAAAATAACCTTATTTTGATGTATTATTAACAAAATAATTATAATAAATTTTAAATAAATATATAAATGAATTTAACTAATTAGAATAATTACAAATATATCATTGTTATTAATTTGGTTAGAAAATTAATATATTTTATTAAACTAACAAAAAAAATACTAGTACATTCGTAAAAATAATTATTTTTATTTTTTTAATTTGTATATACAAAAACTAATGTTAAAATTAATTTTAAATAAAATTTAAAACTATATAAATATTTAATTTATATTTACTAATAAAATATAATTTACGAATATTTTTTCTCACGCATGGTGTGAGTATGAATCTAGTTTTTTAATTAAAAATAAAAACGAAATACAGTGGTTTTAACAATTAATTACACGATTTTATATACCCACTTCATATGTAATATCAGAACATCCTTATTCATCAACTACAAATTTCATTCGGAATAACCTTTTTTTTTATATCGAAATGCACTAAAATCCATATAATATTTGTTGAGACAAGACAACGCTGTTTCTTGGTTAGGACATGCTTAATTCTAACTGGGCCATTGTGGTACATTGAATATCTTATGGCACTTCTCTCCCCAATAGCTTTTAAAATCAAAGTATTTCCGATAACTTGAAATCGACGGCAAGAAACGTAAGAGTAGAAAAAAGTTACATGTAATTGTAAAAAGATATCGATTTTGACAACAAAAACGATGTTTGGCTCATTCAGATTCAATCGGAATCTTCTTGGCCTTCTTTCTAAAGATGTAAACATCAGTTTCCTCGTAGGCGTATTCAGGATGAAGATGGTCGTGTGGAACCTTTTCGATCTTAAAAACGGCGACGCATAGCTCCCAGAATAGCTTATCGGCTTCCGGCGACCTAATCTGGTAACCAAGCAGCACTGCGCCGTCTTCCGCCACCAGTGACTCCATAGCCGTCACTAACTGACCAACCGATTCCTCTATGTACACCACATCCGCCGCTATCACCAGATCGAACGGCGGATTCAGCGCCGAGATCTGATCCCGATTGTTCCAATAAACGATCGAGGTTTTTAGGGTTTTTCCAAGCGCCGCCTTGTTCCGTTTCAGATTGTGTTTGAGCGCCGGCATGACTGGAGCGATGTCCGTGAGCACAATCTCCGTTAGACCTAGAAGGTGGAAAGCCATACCGGCGACTCCACATCCGGTTCCTAGCTCGACGGCACGACGGCGTCGGAAATCTAGGATTTCAGCGTATGGATTCGAAGAAGATGAGGATGAGTCCACCGTGGACCAGCGCTCTGCGAACTTGGCAAGAATCAGAGAGCAAGGCCAAACGGAGGTTCCAACGTGCATAGAACCATTGTCTTGCTGGATCGAGAGGCGCGTGCCGTTCACCGTCAGATCGATCACCGGCGAATCTGTGAATTTCATTCTCTTACAATTCCTTTTCTTTCTTTCACTATCTCCTTGCGGACTCCTCGTATACTTCCATTTCTTCGTTGGAGAAAGAGTGCTTTCTTTTATTCACTAATGGGCTTCAAAGCCCTTATGTAATCACAGTTCTGGGCTTTTTTCTATTCCCTTGTCTAATTTTATTGTTTTTGTTTCAATTTTGGATGCACGATTTATTTCTCTACGAGAATTATGATATAACAATATATATCTCTCAAATTTTACCTTCGTTTTAAATATCCCCGAATCAAATTTTCGAAACTAATTTATCCACAAGTAAAAAGTTCGAAACATTTATCCACACGATTAAGAAGTTCGAAATCATTATCCCCATAACCCGCGGTTTTACTCGTTTTGAAAATTTAGTAACCATCACTTAAATCTTAAACCAACAGTAAACCATCTCTAAACCTAATTAAAACCCGATTTAAGATCTGGAATCGCCTAACTAAAAACCGAAAACCCCTCTAAAAATCCCCAAATCGAAAAAATCCCCAAATCAACAAAATCCTAGAACCATAGAAACCAAACCCTAGAAATCGCAAACGAAATCGAAGCCACAAGGAAAAAAATCGCAAACGAAAGGAAGCCGCAAGTTGAATAGGAGGTATGAACATGGAGGTTGTTGTTTGAGAAGATCTTGGGGACCCTGAAATTATCGATGTTTTGAAATATCTTTCGGAAATCAAATTCTAAACATCCACTTACCTTCGATTAGGATGTAGGGTTCGTTGTTTTTTCACAAGCCAACCGATTTTTCCGATTGCGATTTTTATGGTTCGTCGTTTTTTCAATTTTGGGGATTTTGAGGAAGTACAACTCGAGTTTTTTTAATCTCGGCATACGGGTGGATTGGGTCGAATTCGGACATGGATTTGGTTTGGTTTCTACTCGGGTTTATTTGGTTCTACCATGGTTCTGGGCAAAAACCGACAAAATTGGTATTTATGGGTAAATAAAATTCGATCTTTCGATTAGTGGAGAAATTTGTTTCAAACTTTTGATTCGGGAATATTTAAAACGAGAATAAATTTTGGGAAACATCTGTTGTTATATCATATTTCTCGTGGGGAAATATATTATGCACCCTTCAATTTTTTACCAACCACGAATTAAAGTTAAATTGTCATTAATAAATTGGTTAACCTAATTAGGAGGAGTATGGTTTTCAAAAGACCAGATGTTTTAACTCTGAAAGCTCGACCTAAAAATTCTGTTTGTAAATCAATACAACGTGAAATTAATGATAGTGAGAATTTTGGAAATCGTCTACAGAGGCAATCAATTTTATCAAAAAAACATTTGAAAATGGTGACTATTCTTCTAGAGATTTAAGAATTACTATCAGTTATGCACTGTGTCCAGAAATCTTCAGATGGGATAAAAAGTGGATGTCATTACTACCAAAAGCTGAATTTGGTTCGTGTTGCTTGCATTTTGTCTTAAATGTAAAATGAAAATTATTGAGTAAAGGATATGGAAAAATGAAAAATTGTAACGGCAGCAAAAAAATGGAGAATAAGTTCATATGCCCTACATGCATGTTTCTTTATCGCGTCAAAATGTTCATTTGTTACCTTTTCATGCATTTTGTATACATTACATCTTCCCTAAAATTATGGTGTATATAACGCTGTTCGTTTGTCTGCCGCAGCACTTGCAGCAGTGATCTGCGGTCAGACGCTGTGGTTAGACGCAGCAATATTGTTGTTCGTTTGATCGCCGCAGGTTGTCGCCGCAGGTTGTATCGCAATTGTTTGATCGCAAACGCTATAATTTCGCAGCGATTAAAAATTTTGATCGCATCTTTCTGCGATCGACCGCAACGTTTGACCGCAGGAACCTGCGGCAGTCAAACGAACAACGTTTGGCCGCATGACACAGCCGCAGGTTCCTGCGGCTACGAAACGAACATGCCTTATATGTCATAAAATAATATACCATATTAATAGAAAGTTCTTCTATATTTTCATTATATCATAGCGAAAGATTCATATTGTAGATTAATATTGTAGATTAATATTGCATCAAAAATATAAAACATTTTTCTTATATCTTTATATAACTATAAAATGGAGACATAAAGATGAATGAATCTTATTTTTCTTGAGAGCAAAGGAGATAAGATAAAAGGTAGGAAAAAGCCTAAGCTATGAATTTCAAGCTTTATCTCTTTTCCTATTCTTTTCCTCCACTAAAAAGTATATATTTTTTGCATTCGAGTTAGGGTTAGGATTTAAATAATTGAGCTCCAAAAGTCTCCACTTTTCATTGTCCCCACCACTTGTCCACTCTTATCATGCTTTTTTCTACTTTGTATATCCTGCAAACAAGAAGAAAGTTTTACTCTTTAATAGAGAATTTGCATGAATCTTCACTTTATCTTCTGGACCGAATATGATTATAAAACCAAATTATTTCCTTGAATTCCTTTATTCCTTGACCCACCCATGATTCAACTTAATTAGCTTTATGATTCTTTTGGGGTTAAATTGACAATGGTAATATATAGTTTACCAATCGTAAGCCCTTACATCATTTTCCTTTTAAATGATTTCTTCAATCATATAAACTAGATTTATATCCACGCCATGCGTGGGAAAAAATATTCGTAAATTATATTTTATTAATAAATATAAATTAAATATGTATATAATTTTAACTTTTATTTAAAAGTAATTTTAACATTAATTTTGTGTATATAAATTAAGAAAAGAAAAATAATTATTTTTATGAATTTAATAGTATTTTTTTTTGTTAGTTTAATAAAATATATTAATAATCTAACCAAATTAATAACAATTGCATATATTATAATTATTCGAATAAGTTAACATTATTTATATATTTATTTGAAATTTACTGTAATGATGAAACGTAAGTATGATATTTGTGTTAATAACACGTGAGAGTAAATTTATTTTCTTAAATTGTTTCTCAAATAATATATTAGAGATTAGATAGCAACTTAAATCTATTAATATTTAGTTAAAATTATTTATAAATTAACGTATTAAAAATTTTAAAAAATAAAAATTATTTTTTTTGCAAATGTAATACTATTTTTTGGTTAGTTGAATGAAATATACTGATTCTCTAACCAAATTAATATCAGTGGTATGTATTGTAATTATTCTAATAACTTAAACCCTTTTATATATTTAAGGTGAAACTCATTGTGGTGTTGACACCTCATCATGGCATTTTTGTTATTAACACGTCAAGGTAAGGTTACTGTGTTAAAAAGTTTCTCAAATAATATATTAGAGATGCGTCCCTTGACACTTGAAAGGATGAGGTAAATACTAATATTACATCAATCTAATAATTTAATATTTTCATACGAATATTTAATATTTTTATACGAGTAAAGGTGACAAACTCTATATTTCTGAAATACATGTAGAGATGCTACAACTACTAGACGGAACAATCCAATAACCTAATATCTTTATACGAAAATTTAACATTTTTATACGAAAAAAGCTGGAGACGAATTCCACAATTATGAGATGCATTTACAGATAGTACAACCAATATATCACTCCTCTCTAGTTTGTTCAGAAGAATGAGAGAATTATAGTGACAAACCAAGATGAATATTAAAGATGGTGGTCAAATGTATATCATTGACACCCTTGATGTCCAAAATAACATAAGTGGAATATATTCAAAATAAATAAGCTAAATAGGTAAATTCAGAGCCAAAACTTTTAAAACTCAGAATATTTTAAGTTAAAATAATTAAGTGAAATTTAAAATATATTATATATGTTAAAGTAAGTGACATTTGAATATAAACGACTGAGTTGTTGCTTTTTATTTTATAATTGAAAAAAAAAATATCAATTGTGATATATTTTTGCTTCTGGATATAAAATTAAATTCAAAAGATTCTGAATGTCTTTTTCCCTTTACCTTAAAGATATTTTCTTGGAAATATACGATGAATATATGTGTACATGATTTATATACACTACCAAAAAAGTGTGTGAATCGCATAAATAACAATCGTTGCTATTTTCATAAATTATGTAAAATAAAACAATTTACACAATAAATAATAGACATATATTAATTTTCTAATTAGATAACATATTTTCATTTTTTAACTTTGGTTAATTTTTGATATAAATATTAATTTTCATTACCTTAAAAATCTTGAATTACTAAAAAAGAAAACAACTTGCAGATGTGTTCTTATAAAATGGTGGAAATTACAAACGATTCCTTGTTCTTTTCGTTATTTATTCATTGGCCCCGAAACTTTTAAAATTGTTTCAAATCCATCCATTGATAGATGATGGATGGCACAACGTTTGTACACCGACCCCAAGGAAATCCCGAGTTTGCCCTCCTCCACCACCTCTGTCTCCTCCGCTATCAACTCTTCTACGTTTCCAGGGGTAGTTCTGTAACTCATCCATCGCAGACGCAACTGTATCATCATTTCTAACGTTTTCAATCTCTTGTTCATGATTATGACTCATTATTCCAGTGTTGTTGTTCGATCCGAATAAAGCGAAAAACTTTTCCCCGCCATCATAAGAGGTGGTTTGATCGGAGGATTTTAGCTGGAAACTCTGGAGAAACGTAGACGATCCGTTGGTGACTGCAGATACCGTCGTCGAATTGGCACCAATTTCAGCTGCTTTCTGTAGTAACGCAGTCGCGGATATATTAGCGTTTGCAGCATTTGGGTTTTGCGTTTGGTCGTTGCTGAACAAAGAAGGGACAGAGAGAGTAGTAGTAGTGGTCGAGGTGGCGTTTGCGGTTTGCGTAATGAGTTCATCATGATTATTATTAATACACGTAGACGCCGCCTTAGCGTTTCCGAAAACCCAGTCGTAGTCTTGAGGTTGCGGTTGTTGAGACGGCGTGATGTGACCGATGTCTTGTCCCATCCAAAGGGAGAGCGAGGAAGACGACGGAGGCGGCGGCGGAAAATGATGAAGTTGGTTTTGATTTGTTGACGGTGGCGTTCCAAATGGTTGAAGCGGTGGGATGAGTGTTCCCATGAGATATTGATAGTTGAGATTAGTTCCTGAGCCTCCTTGAGCGGTGGCTAAACCGTTGAAATGAGAGGCTGCGTTTATTTTAGCGGTTTCTTCCGCTAAGGCATCACAGAAAGCTCTATGCGTAATGAAACTGTCTCGCCTATTTCACCCAAAAACCACAATCCACGTGTTAATCAACATTTTCTATGAACGCATATATAACTTATGATTAGTCAAATTAAATCTCGAATGCAACTAAGAAAATAAGTGATTTTCTTTCTTTCTCTTGCTGAAATATTTAGCAACAGTGAACATTAGAAAAACCAAACACAAATTTACGTTGACAGTTCTTTTTGACAACGTTGTTGACACAGTTTTAGGCAACTTTGAAGCATATACATACCTATATCAATATTATGTACATATATATATTCATCATAAATCACACTAACAAAACATCTTTCCAGGAAAAAACTTTACCGTACTTCAAGAAAAAGAGAGGAGAAAGTCATTTCAAAGTTACTACAGAATAGCTTTCAAACATGCATGGCCAATACAAAAAACGACAATTAATACCTACATATATATATAGATGTACCTGGAGAAAATGGTGCCACAATCGCAACGGTACTCTCTAGTACCACAAGTCTTGGAATGGGCTTTACAATCAGACTGAACAGCGTAACTCTTGGCGCATTTCTCGCACTTCCACTTCTTTTCACCATGTTTCCTGCAGAAATGCTTTTTGATTCCGGTGAGATCGCCTAAAGCTCTACTGGAGTGATGGTGGACGCATGTCTTCTCAGGACACACGTAGACACGTTTCCTCACTTCTTTGCTTGTCCTCTGCTTCAGCTTCCATGGAAGATTGTGTCCTCTACGATGAAGCTGTAAGTTTTGGTCTCTTTGGAAACCTTTACCGCAGATCTCGCATAAGAACCGGTTCGTAGCCATCAACGTCTTGGGGGATAAAGCTATGACTTCAGCTTCTGGATCTATATATGTATATGGATCATTAATATATAGTTGTGGTTTAATTAATTAGGTCAAACCGGAAAACACGATTAATATCAATGTTCTGGATCGGATCATATATGTTTCTTAGTCAAATTTGTAGTATTCTTTCTTTCTTTCTTTTTTGCTTTTCATTGTGGGGGTAATAATAATAAATTAAAGGGCTTGGAAATGTATATTCTCATGGAAACCAATAAAGTTTTTTTTTAATAAGAATAAAATTTCTGATCAAAACTCTATGGATCAAATAGAGTTTTGATTCAAAAAAGCTTCTAAACATCATCAACTAGAAATCCAATAATTCATGCAGCCAAATCCCCTAATATATAGTTTTGGTATATATATAGGTCAAGATCTAGAATAAACTAATTAACAGAAGAAACAAATTAAGTTGTAAAAGTTTCTAGGGTTTTCTATTTAATTTCAGATATATGATCTTCAGGCTTATATATAAAAAATAGTTACCAGGATTTCCAGGGAGATTTCTCTTCTTCTTAACAAGAGGAGGATTGATAAGAGATTCATCATGATCCAAAGTTGATGAGCTGATCTGAGGAAATCCTGTTCCACTAGAGATTGTCTGGAGAACTTCATATGTCATGTCTTCTTCTGGGTTCTTGACTTGTTGGAAGAGAAAGTAAAAGTAGGTTTTTGTATATAGTTGAGAGATAGAAAGGAGAAGGAGACAAAATGGTTTAAAGGTTATAATATAAGAGAGATTAGAAATACTAAGAAATCTGCAAGTTAACCATGAATGAGAAGAAAACAACAACAACGACAAAGATATATTGGGTTCTCCACTTATATATATGGTTTTTGTCTTAACCTATACCATTATATATATCAGATGTGTGTATATGAGGACCTTGATCTGTTAAACACTTAAATTAACTGTTGCAGCCATTTTGATTAAAATAAAGGTTAATGGTTATTTTATTTTCTTTTTTCTTTATTATTTCAGGAGGGCAGAAGTGGATGGCGGTGGAAAATCGTAAGCTGAAAGTGATTGCTGGAGAGCCATTAACTTTTTTAAAAATATAAAGATACAAAGTTGGAAACTTTTTACCATGCTTAGAATATACTATAGCTCCATATTTGTAGTTTCATTATCAATTATTTTAAATATATTAACACAATATCCTTTTGGTTATTCGTTATATTTCACACACTCCTACTATAATAGGACGATTAGTACAAACTATCTACTCTGATAAAACAATATTTGAATTTCAGTATTGAATAAGTACATAAATGAAATATTTTTAATGTAGCTCATCTCCGATTTGGAAAGCTATAGCTCGATTTTTAGTATATATATGTAGCAAATTGAAATTAAACTTCAATTATTTGTAGTTTGCCAGAAAGTTACTAATTCTGCCGATTTTATTTGGAATGATGATCCCTTTATCTCTGTAGCTAGCCATTCATGGCAAATATAATTATAACAAATATGTTATTTCAAAATTACAAAGAAGTTAAAATCTGTGACAAAAGATAGTATAATATTTTACTATTTATATTTTAGTATAACTTAATTTTGACCTAGTTTAATCATAGTAAAGGATAAAAATTTACATAATACATAATAATTTTAGAGGATATAAATAGGTTATACCTTAGCCATATAAAATCAGAACTTTTCATTAAATAGAGGTTAAATTAAAGAAGTAAAAGTGTAAAACTGATCCAACTGTAATGGTTACATCTCTTGTTTTTCGAACAAAGCCTGTTATGCACGTGTACCCATGCACGTGTTCTTTAGTTATAATCCAACAACATACGACAAAAGGACCAAAGCTAGAGGGGGAGTGAGAAGAGAAGACAACCAACGAGTTAGGCTGGAGAAGAAGCCGATAGACCGCGACGTCCCTCGTCCACCGCACTCAGCACCACCAGGACGCGCCGAAGAGCACCTTCTCCCCTGACGACATCAATCTCATCGAACATACGTCTTGGAATCAGTGTCAACGGGAAGAGATTGGAACACCGTTGCTGCGATGGGCACAACCTCTCTTTGAAAGATCGAAACGACCATCTCTACTCACATTCAAAGACTCAGACATTATTGCAAGAAGAAGCCACAAAAGGAAAGAGAAAAAGGGAGAGGAGCTTGTTCGGCAATCGGCTAGAGAAGCTGCCGACACGAATTTAGATCTGTGAGGAGGAAGAGGAGAGGCAACCTAATTAAGATATATTAGACATGCACTAAAAGAGTAATCGTCCGTTTGAGAATGGAACAACCTTATTGAATTCAAACCTTATCAACATGCCAACCCTCAATTTAATAGGGTAGCAAATAAAAAAAATAAACCGTTTTATATTACCAAAAAAATGGATCGTTTTATTTTTTAAAAAATTTTGTTGTTATAAGTATTCGAACTAAATACTAAAGGAAATAATTTAATTTTATTTACCATTTGTGCTAAGAATATTTTTAAAATAAATGCTGATTTTTTGTATTAATATTGAGGGCTGTAAGTACATGCTTGTTTGGGCGTGACAACATGTAACTATAAAGTTGTTTTGCTTACCTAATTAACTTTTACTTTAACATTTTATTTTTGTGAATATTATTTGTAGACAGAAGAATCTTTAATTTGGTGCTTTAGGTCTTGATTGTTTGTACCTTTTAACATGGTTTTTTTGTTTGTATATATTTTTTTTGAAAGCCCATTTTATTAGCTAATCATGATTATGGAGAAATAGTTTTCCTTAAAATTAGGGAAACTAGTTTTTGAATGTTTTTTAACAATTTTTCAATCTATATTGAATTTTTTCATCAGCTATGGATTACTTTTTTGTACTTATTTCAAAAATTAAACATAAATAACCCTTTTAGAAGTAAAAATAATGTTTCTTCTACACAAAATATTATATTTCTAAGTGTTCCTCACTTGTATTATTTTTCACAAAACCACAATCCCTTTTGTTGCATTTTATTTATAATTTATACTAATTCCGTTTGTAGAAATAATATTTTTGATTAATAAATTTTATATATTTATTGTAGCAATTCAAAATACTTTAGAAAAACTATAAAAAAGCAAGAAACATATCATATAAAGTTATATGCCAAAATATAATAAATAAATCACCATTCAAGTTATTGAAAAACTAAGATCTACACAAAAGTAAAAAAGATATAAAAAAACTAAAATCCAAAAACATACAAACATTAATCTTCTCAAATTGTTGAATGGTAGATAAGAGCATTTCATCTTTTTCTATAATATTTTTTCCTTCTCCTTTTCCATCTTTTTCTTTAAGAAAAGTGATACCACATGACAAAGTGTATTTTTCTTTTGGAATATATATATATATATATATATATATATATATATATTGGTTTTGGAAATTATTCACATCGCAATTAATTTCCATATAGTGCGACTATACTATCTCTATCATTGAAATATCATTTTCGATATTGGGACTACCATAATAGATGAATGAAGACTATATACTATCTTTTAAAACCAGTTATAATAAGTTTAGTAAGAGTTGAAAAGGTTTTTTTTATAAAACATCTACCATGGAAACAATTTTTTGTTTAAAAAGTAATACCCTAAAATAATATTATTTTAACTTTTTTCTACCAAATTTATCATAATAAAACTAAAATTCCCAAAATAGAATAATTTTTTTATGTAAAAATATTTATTTCTCTTAAATTTGTTATAAATAAAATTAAAATATTATATTTGAATTCTTTTTTTTTAATTTAGAGTTTATTTTTCCTTATTAAAAATATGTTTTAAGGTATTTTGATACTAAAATTTTTGTTATTATTGGAAAAATAAATTATTAGTGCTAAATTTGGAACAATTTTTTTTTAAAATACTTTTTTTTGTCAATTGTACTTGTTTAAATCACTCTAATCTTCTTCCATATATTTTACACAAGCTAAATATTTTTTAATTAAACTCAATAAGCATAGTTGTAATATCGTTTGAGCTAATTCATACAATTTATGGGATTTTCATGTAAATATACAAAATTATGATTTTTTATTATATGCATGTGTATATATATATCATCTCTTATTCATATATATATATATATATATATATATATATATATATTCAATTATTTTGAGGCCTTTACCGAGGTCAAAACTTCAACTAGGCATATAGTGTTATTGATCCTCGAACAATAAGAACTAAATCGAGCTAATTTAAATTTGCCCTAAGCTAAGAAGTGATCGATCACGTATAATTAAAAGGAATAAAGGTGAGACATAGAACTGACAAAAGGCTGGTAAGGTTTTGGAAGTCGACTGCTTGTGGGCTGAGTTAGTTGACAGTTCTTTTTAGTATAATTTTAAAACTTTAATCATAATGTAATGATGTTTTTAAGGCTGTCCTTTTTATGTTTTAAAATTATATCAAAAAGTTTATTTTTTATAATTAATCTTTGGATTTTTCTTCTTGAACTTTGGTGGCACTCGAATATTCTCTCCTACAATTTTCGAGACTTTATAATATATAGTATTGCTACCCTTTTATATATTACGAAGACTCCTAGACATTAAATATAAACATGTATAGATTAATGTTAAATTTATAAAAGTAAAAAACACAATTTCTCATGCAATTATGTTACAATATACATTTGTACATATCGACAAAACGATAATCTAATTTTATTATATTAAAATAAATACAAATGTAAATAATATTTTAGATAAAGTTAAACTTTCTAAAGTAAAATATTGACAAATATTTAGAATAATTCAATTTTCAAATTTCGATTTTAGTTTGATCTTCCAACAATTACTATTCTTAAATTTTTTTAATTTTTATTAATGTTTGTATCCTTATAGTTGTGTGTTTGTATCCTTATAGGTTAATTTAACTATGAATAATATACTAAAATAGCACATTTTTTAAGTTTATTTTTCCAAATCTAGCCATTAAAAATAAAATTTCTAAAATAACATAAATTATTATGTGAAAATAATTATTTATCTCAAATAAACTATATATAAAATTAAAACATAATATTTGGGTTCACTTTTCAATTTAAAGTTTAAATTTTTTTTATTAATATGAGATTTTTAATGAATAATACCCTAAAATAGCACTATTTTAAATTTATCTTCCAAATTTATCACACTAAAACTAAAATTTCCAAAATAGCACAAATTATTATGTGAAAATAATTATTTACCTTAAATAAATTAAATTATATATAAAATTAAAACATAATGTTTGGGTTCACTTTTTCCAATTTAGGATTTAAATTTTTTATTAGGAAAGAGTTTTTAATTGTTTATTAAATTTGTGTTATTTTGGAAATTTAAATTATTAGTGCTATATTAGGAATAAAACTTAAAATAGTGTTATTTTAGTCAATTACCTATTTTTAATTATTTTAATATTAAATTTGTGATATTTTTGGAAATTTAAATAATTAGTGTTATATTTGAAACAAAAACTTGAAATAATATTATTTTGGGGGAATTGCTAAAAATGACCTAAAATTTGACTTCAAATGCAAGTTTGGCAATTTACATTTTTTTTGCAAAACTAACCTGTGAGGGTGGAGAAATTACTGAACACTCCTTTGGTCTAAAAAATAATGTTGAAATGTCAATTACGTTTCAGTCCCTGCATGTTTTTTGTTATCAAAGCAGACTTCTCGGAGAAGTCTGCTTTGGTAGGAAAAACAGGTTATTCCGGCTGAAGCAGACTTCTCCGAGAAGTCTGCTTTAGTGAAAAAAACAGTTTATTCCGGTTGAAGCAGACTTCTCGGAGAAGTCTGCTTTGGTGAGAAAAACAGTTTATTCCGGTTGAAGCAGACTTCTCCGAGAAGTCTGCTTTGGTGAGAAAAACAGTTTATTCCGGCTGAAGCAGACTTCATGAAGTCTGCTTTGTAAATAAATTACCTAAATCAAATAAAAATTTTGAAATATTTAAAAAAATTAAAATTGTTATTAACATAGTTTATATACATATCAAAAGCACGTAAAAGTTATAATGAATTCAAAAATAAGTAGATTAGATTCGATCTAATGATATAAAATATTTGCTAGTTTTTGTTGTTATGTGTTGTGGGTTAATAGTTGATGTTTGTGTAGAGAATTCATGCTAGAATTTGAAATATCATGTGATAAATTTGAAAATTTAGATTTACAAATTTTTAAAAGAAATTGTTTGAGTTTTTAACTATCTTCAACATATTCATCCAATTTTTAACAAAACTTTTGCACATTTAGTGAATCTTATTATTTAGGGTTTAGGGTTGCGCAGACTTTTCGAGATGTTGTCGTAGATTTAACAAAGCAGATTTCTCGAGAAGTCTGCATAAACCGGAAATTAAATATAACTAAACCGGTTTTTTTCAATTTAGAGTTTAGGGTAATGTAAAAATACGAAGCAGACTTCGAGAAGTCTGCTTCAGCCAGAATAAACTATTTTTTTCACTAAAGCAGACTTCTCGAGAAGTCTTCGAGATTTATTCCTATTAAAGCAGACTTCTCCGAGAAGTCTGCTTCAGCGGGAATAAACTTCGAAGACTTCGAGAAGTCTGCGCAAACCGGAAATTGACAGTTTTTAACCTAACCAAATTTAACTCTCCATATATAAAGAAGGTAACCCTAAAATTTTATCATAATTTCATTTCCAAAAAAAAAAACGTGGGAGCCTCCATCCTCCAAAAATGACTACAAGGTAAATTTTCTCTTCTTCTCGTTTTACCTCCCCTCTTTTCTTTTCTTCTTCTCTTCTCATGTTCTTTGTCATCTTGTTATTTTGTAGATCTGGAAAAAAATCATGAGATGTGAAAAAGGTAAGTTTTTTTTGTTTATATGGTTTTGGGTTTGTGATTTTAGAATATTTTTATTGTTTAGATCTTTTGTTATTTTTATAACACTCTTTCTCGTCTTATAGTGTTGTAGATCTGGAAAAAGAAGTGAAGAGATCTAAAAACGTAAGCTTGTTGCTTTTATTAGTTTTAAATTTTTTGTAGTTTTTGTGATTTTTGTTGTGTTTGTTATTTTCTTAAGTTTTTTCCTATATTCTTATCTCATTTCTCATCTTGTATTTTTGTAGATCTAAAAAAGGAAGTCACGAGATCTAAAGATGTAAGTTTGTTATTTTTACTAGTTGTTACGTTTTTCATTGTTTTGGAGATTTTGTTTTTTTTTTGTTGTTTTCTTAATTTTTTCTTATATTCTTATATTATTTTTCATTTTCTATTGTTGTAGATCTAGAAAAAAGATTTACAAAAACTAATTTTGTTGTTTTACTAGATTTTTAAAGTGATTTTTAATAGTTTTTAAATTTTTATATGGTTTTTTAAGATTTTCAGTAGATGTTTGAGATTTATGGTGGTTTTAGAGTTTTTTGTTGTTGTTTTTGAGTTTTCTTCTTACGTTTTGAATTTGACACTCATTTTTGAATTAATGGATTTTCGTGTTGCAGACTTCATTACAGGTTTGCAGATTTCAGTTGCAGACTTCAGTTGCAGACTTCAGTTGCGGAGTTCTTATATTCTTATCTTATTTCTCTTCTTTTTTTTGTTGTAGATCTGGAAAAAGATTCACAAAAAGTAATATTGTTGTTTTAGTTGCTTTTAAAGTGATTTTTAATGGTTTTTAAAATTTTAGATGGTTTTTTAAAGATTTTCAATAGATGTTTGAAATTCTCCTTGAAATTTATGGTGGTTTTACAGTTTTTGTGGATGTTTTTGAGTTTTTTTCTTACGTTTTGAATTTGACTTTGGTTTTTGAATCAATAGATTTTCGTGTTGCAGACTTCATTACAGGTTGCAGACTTCAGTTGCAGACTTCAGTTGCAGACTTCACAACACGTTCTCATTACAAATGCAGACTTCACTTGCAGACTTCATTAATAATTGCAGACTTCGTTTGTATTTTTGGCCATATTTTAAATGAATTTTTGTCAACTTTATTATACCTATCACTAGCTCCCATCACTCCACCTTATCAGTCAGTTTTCAATCAACTTTTTCAGAATTATAATAAACTATTAGTTGTATGTCAATCACCTTTCAATCAGCTCAAGTCAAATCATACTTATAAAATTACAAAATGACAACCATTAAAAACACAAATATTAGTATAAATTTTTATACATAGTTAAGGACTTAGTGCATATTTAAGATACTTAATGCATACTTCCTAATAACAAGAAAGAACAAGAACTTAAAGATATGTATAAACAATTCCATCAAAATACTAAGTTAACAGGATAGTGTTGGATGTTTTTGTAAAACAACATCGATAACATTGTGTCTTCAAATTAATTGAATTGATTGGTTACATGTTTCAGAAACTACACACTTATATCGGCAAACTTTGTTGTATAAATCTCGCAGACTTCTTTGCAGACTTCTCGGCAGGCTTCTTTGCAGACTTCTCAGCAGACTTTATATTTTGTCCTTACTCGTAACTTAATTTTCTGAGATACTCAACACTAAAACTGAATTTATTCATCTTTTACTTTACCTTAAAGAATGTAATCCTCAGCATTCGAGTAAACTTTATTCTCATCTTCATCAACAAAGTAATCATCATCCTCAATTACAAACATTTTTCCTCCTCCTATATTATCCACAGAAAAATTTTAAGTCTCTGTAATAGTCCACTCCCCACAAACAACAACGATTTGGACCATTATTTGCGGTAAAAAATTAATGAATTTGATTAGATCATTGTACACATACTAAATTTTCTCACTGAAGTAGACTTCTCGGAGAAGTCTGCTTTGATCGGAATAAACTGTTTTTCTCACCAAAGCAGACTTCTCCGAGAAGTCTGCGACATTTATTCCGATCAAAGCAGACTTCTCGCAGTCTGCGACGTTTATTCCTATCAAAGCAGACTTCCCCGAGAAGTCTGCTTTGATAGGAATAAACGTCGCAGACTTTTCGGAGAAGTCTGCTTTGATGGGAATAAAAATTGCTTTGACGAGAAAAACAGTTTATTCCTATCAAAGCAGACTTCTCAGAGAAGTCTGCGACGTTTATTCCGATCAAAGCAGACTTCTTGGAGAAGTCTGCTTTGATAGGAATAAAATATTTTTCTCGCCAAAGCAGACTTCTCGCAGTCTGCGACGTTTATTCCTATCAAAGCAGACTTCTCCGAGAAGTCTGCTTTGATCGGAATAAACCTCGCAGACTTCTTGGAGAAGTCTGCTTTGATAGGAATAAAAATTGCTTTGGCGAGAAAAACAGTTTATTCCTATCAAAGCAGACTTCTCCAGACTTCTCCGAGAAGTCTGTTTTGATAGGAATAAAATATTTTTCTCCCAACAACCACGATAATGATTGTTGTATGCATTGAAAAAGATGGCATTTTCGTAATATTTTTAAAAAAATTTGTTCATAATGGTCTTTGTGTTGTTTTTGTTTTTTTTTAAGTTAATGGCAAAGTTGTAAATAAAGTTATTGTTGAAGGATAAAATAGAGATAGAAAGATAGTTTTGCAAAAAAAATTTTAAATTGTCAAACTTGCAATTGAAGACAAATTTTAGGTCAATTTTGCAAATGCCCCTATTATTTTAGACAATTGTCCTTAATTTATTACATAAAAAGAAGTCAAATATAAATTGCAAAGTAAGAGAGATGTGGAACTAGAGAGTACATTACAGATATACCACATGCTTTTCATTCAGAACAAAGTAGAAAAATTTATACTTTTTTTCCAGATGCGTTGTTAAGTTAAAATGCAAGCATCCCTTTGCGATTTTGCTTCGTTCGTGAGACTCAAATAAATTAAAAATAGTGTGCCACTCAATAACAAATGAATAGAATATGAAAACATATGAAAATACACTATACCAACCCTGCCAATAGATAAATACATACATACTAGATTTATACCCACGTCATGCGTGGAAAAAATATTTGAAAATTATATTTTATTAATAAATATAAATTAAATATTTATATAATTTTAATTTTATTTAAAATTAGTTTTAACATTAATGTGTATATAAATTAAAAAATGAAAAATAAATATTTTTATGAATTTAATAATATTTTTTGGTTGGTCTAATAAAATATATTAATTGTCTAACTAAATTAATAACAATGACATATATTGTATTCTAATAAGTTAAGCTTATTTGTATATTTATTTGAAATTTACTATAGTGATGATACGTTATCATGAAATTTCAGTTAATAACACGTCAGATTATTTTCTTAAAATGTTTCTCAAATAATATATTAGGGATTACTGTAATAACTTAAATCTATTTATATTTATTTAAAATTATTTATAAATTAAAATATAAAAAATTTAAAGAAATAAAAATTATTGTCTTTGCAAATGTAATAGTATTTTTGGGTTAGTTGAATTAAATATATCTATTTACTAACCAAATTAATATCAATGACATGAATTGTAATTATTCTAATAACTTAAACTTTTTTATATATTTAAATTGAAATTCGATGTGGTGTTGACACGTCAGCTGGTATTTTTGTTATTAACACGTCACAGTAAAATTACTTTATTAAAAAATTTCCCAAATAATATATTAGAAATATATACATCTAAACTTGTTTGATAGGTTTTGTCACAATAGTCTAGAAATAGAGTTCATAATTAGATAGATTTCAAAGTTTAATTAAGACATGGGAGATGATGAGATCGATAAACGACAGTTCAAAGAAGACAAATGATAGATTCATGGTATTAAAATTTGCGATGCATTTCCAGTTATCCAGATATTTATATATCAAATAATTAAGATACGATTAGAGTTAAAAGTATATATATGTCACTTAGTGAATGTCTTTATTGTTTTACAACCATTTGGATCAATATATGAAGACAACTACTACGAGACAGATAATCGTTTTTCATTTCAACATGCCAAACATATATACAATCTTTATGAACACTCTTGTGTGTTTGACCATTTGTAAATGCTTGAACAGAGGTGGAAGACATTGCTGAATAAGATTGAGACTAACATTGGTTGTACATGTGAAGTCTTATGCTATTTCGGAATAAAATTTCTTATGAAAAAAGAATTGTTTCTGTATATATTAACATTATATTAGAGATTCATATAAGGTGTTAACTTTTCCATGTCAAAAAATTTGGACTGGACCTTAGTTAAGATTCTCTTTCATGGGTCTTTAAAGTAACTAAGAGATAAAGCCACACTCTCCAACCTTTTACACAAAGAATGACTGAGATTTATACTATTATATATATACTAGATTTAGACCTACACCGTAGAAAAATATTTACATATTATAATTAATTAGTAAATATAAATTAATATATATATATAATTGATTTTTTATTTAAAATATTTTTTAAAAAAAAATTAATATTGATTATACAAATAAAATATACAATAAAAATCACATTATACAAATAAATTAAATTATCAATATCTTGGAAAAAATAATATTATTAAATAGGTAAAAATTGTAGATGTGATAAATATTGAATTATTCTAAAATTTGGTTTTATCTTTTGTTTAACTAATTTTTAAATAATTAATATTTTATTTTATATTATGTTTGTTTTTTATGTTGAAATATTAGGTATTTATATATAGTATAGTAATAAATATTGGTCTAATGTCATTTTCGTAAATACTTTAGTAAATTATATTTTATATAATGTTTGTTTTAAAAAGCTCTCATGCTGTGATACGTCAGCATGACATAATTGTAAATCACATACAAAGATAAAAATTTTATGTTAAAATGATATATTAGAGATATGCTGAAATAAACATATTTCCTTTGGCCCATACATTGAATGTCCTTTCAGAAGTACATAAATGGGCTTCCATGGCCCAATTTAGACTGCAATTAAACGATGTCGTATCTGTCGAATGTTGATAATTCCTTCTTCGCTCCGCGTCGTTGTTCTTACTCTCTGATTCCTCAAAAGCGAGCTTCTTAGATCTTCATTAGCGCTTCTAAAGGTAAGTTTCTGTCGATCTGGAGAAATTATGTGGGGAGATTGATTAAACGTAAAACGGTTATTGTTCTATTGTAATTCCATTTCTTAGATTAAGCTTTTCAATATTTAGATCATGAATCGAAATTTACCGTCTTATGAAACCTCATTTGGATCTTCTAGAAGAATTTGCATAATGTTTAGATCTTTTTTTTGTTATTAAGATTCCTACGTAATGGATTCAAAGTCTCTGGCGAAATCGAAGAGAGCTCACACCCAACACCACAGCAAGAAATCACATTCGGTACATAAGCCGAAAGGACCAGGAGTTTCGGAAAACTCCAAAAATCATGAGAACCTGCAAGGAAACCAAACCCCGGCTTTGAAAACAAAGAGTTCGGTCCAATCTCGACGAGTATCTGCACTCCCCTCGAACTGGGATCGGTATGATTCAGGCTTGGAAAATGCGTCTGGGGATATGTCGTCAAGCCAACCTGCGGATGTGATTTTGCCAAAAAGCAAAGGAGCAGATTATTTGCATTTGATATCTGAAGCTCAAGCTGAGTCTCAATCAAAGATTGAGATATATCCAGATTGTCTATCATCGCTGGATGATCTTTTACACGGTATGAAACCAAGTCTCAGTCAAAAAGTAGATGTTGTTTCATAAGTTGTGTTTGTTCCTGTTTGCCTGTACAAAGTATTCAAATTTATGAATTTCTTGCAGATGAGTTTAGCCGCGTAGTTGGATCTATGATCTCGGCCAGAGGAGAAGGTATGCTTTCCTGGATGGAAGATGACAACTTCGTTGTGGAAGAAGACGGTTCAGCTTCATATCATGAGGTATTAATACTCTTGTTTCTTAAGCCAATATGACAGTTTAGTACCGTCTTTAACTTGCTTAATCGTCTGACGATTCGCCAAATGAAGCCCGGATTCCTCTCCTTGAATTTAAATGCTCTGGAGAAAACGCTAGAGAAAGTGGATTTGCACGAGAGACTCTACATTGAAGCTGAACTTTTGCCGCTCGAGCTGGTATTTGCTTGATATAAATGACATATAAACAACGGTAGGTTCTATGTTTGACATTATACAATATTATGGATTGTGCAGTGCACCGTCCATTCAAGAGCAAGCCATGATGAAGAACTGTGTCATTCACACACAGACCAAAACGCGGAAGCTGTAACAACGAGGCTAAGTGAGCTGGTTCAACAAGAATCCAGTGTAAAGATCGACCCAATTGATGCACAAAGCGAATCGCCTCTTGATCAAATCAAGGACATACCAATATTCACAGAACAGTCAGAGAAATCTTCAGCAATTGAAGATGATCTGGATTTGCTCCTCAACTCCTTTAGTGAAGCGCCTACCCAACATAACCAAGTGGCCAGTCAAAATCCTTTTGTTCAAAAATCTTCAGCTTTTGAATCTGAGCTTGATTCTCTTCTGAACTGTCATAGTGGCACAAAATCATTCAACAAAACAGCGAACCCATCTGATCAAACGCTGCACACGCCTGGTTTTGATGATGTCCTTGATGATTTACTCGAAAGTACTTCAGTGTCGATCAAACCAGTACAGAACCAGACCTACTCGTCTTCTTCAGTTGGAAAATCCTCCAAAGTTTTAGATGAGTTCGATTCTTGGTTAGACACGATTTAGTTTATTTGATAGCTTACACTTTTTTTTGTTTAAATGAATGAAAATACTACCTTGTAATCTCTAAAGAGTATCTCAAGATTGTCAAATCTTTATAGGATTTTAACAAAAAGAAAGGAGCACAAAATGTTGCAATTAGAATATTAAACTAGGAAATAATAAGTTTTTTAAAATGATAATCAAGCCCTTGATATTAAATGATTAAAATTTAGAAAAAACTACAAAAATATCTCTAGCTATTAAAAAATCATGCCAAAAAAATCTTTTTAAAAATTTAAAAGTTTTTTCTTTATAATCTCAAGGTAAAATTCTTTTATTTCATTGTCATATGTTCTTCTTCCTCGATTTAACAGTAGAATTCTTTTTCCATGATTCGCATCGCTTCGTTTTTCAAATAATCACATTTAGAAAATTCTTTAATTCTTTCTTAATCATTTGTTATTGTCTTCTTTTCTTTCCGATTAAACCTGAACTTTTTTGAACTTGGATTATTTTGGTGTTAATTATATTCCACGACTTGCAATATTATATTATATGATTATTAATAGTTCTTTTATTGGACTTAACTAGCCAAAAGGTTTCTTCTCGTAATTTGAATTTTCCTAGGACATATGTTCATTTTTCTGCATAGAATAGATGTTAGATTTCAGCGTTAATAAATTATTGTTCGTCTTAAGTATGCCCAAAATTATGTCCATATTCAAAACTCAAAACTCTACGGTGCATTGAAAAATGTATAAGATTCCAAGTTAAAAGGTTGAGAAATAGATTAGAAAAGTGCATATTTTGTGTTCATATCATCAACTATGATAAATGATTATTGGGGCAAAGCCATTTATATACATGTGATGTGAACATTGTGAAGCATAGATCTCGTGCTGCTTTCAAAGTTTCGATGTCATTTTCGGAAGAATGCATGATGTTTTCTCTCGACCAAACGGCACGTAGCTGAAAAGAACAAAGTATCGGTCTTCTTCCAGTTTAACTGAACAAATACTGGTCCATTGGACCAAACTGGTAGCGCTTGAGCTTTTTTATTGCTATTAGACCCATTGGAAATTACATTTGAGCTTATAAAATAAACCGACGGCAAAACATTTATTTATTTTTAAACTATTTTTAAGTAAGCAAATTAAGATTGTATGAAAGACTCATTGAATAATAGTTAGTTATTACATTACATAATAGTTACATACAATATGGTATTTAAAAAGATAATCTATGAAGGAGGAAATGAGCAGCATGCAGCTGTACACTCGTCAAGGCTGTGCAAGGCATGTTGGCCGCGTCCGCTACATCTATCACGTGTGTCTCAGGCATTTCGTGTCGCCACGTCTTCTTTATTTTTCAAGAACTTTTTATCATATAATTTCATATCATCCATCATTAACAAAACTCTTTTCCTCTCGTCATTTCCTCTCGTCAAAAAATAAAAACTTAAAACATAGTCTACTATCCAAAGTTTAAGTATGTTTTATGAGCATTTTAACGTCTCAGCAACTTGTTTTACCAGAAATAGAATTCCATAAGATAACAGCATCGATAACGATTAAGATAACACAAACCCATCAACAGTTTTATATTAGTTTTTTTAGTGATCACTGATCAAGTATATATATACCAAAGTAAGTAAGAAAAAAAAGATTTTGTCGTATTTACATATGCATATCTTCAAGGTGATGTGTAAGAAACATGCAGCTCGAGAAGTCATGCAACTTGAAATGTGTCAACTCCTTCCATTAATATGCTTTTCCAGGGTGTGTGATACCAAGATTTGTTTCTTAACGAAGACATATACAGATAACAATTTAAGTGAAGAGAACATTGTACATAGTCGTCTTTATATACCTGATTCTTATCTCAATCAATATATACTCTCGAAACATTTTCCAAGTAGAGTCTCTATAAATAGCTTCACCTAAGGCGACTGTAAGAGCATAGAAAAAACCAGAAAAAATAAGATAAGATAAAATGGCTCGAGTCTCAGCTATTCTCTCGTTTTCCTTAACACTTTTGATCTTCTTCCATGGCTACACGGCTCAACAGTTTCCAAACGAATGCCAGCTCGACGAGCTCAATGCGCTTGAGCCATCACACGTACTTAAATCTGAAGCTGGTCGCATCGAGGTGTGGGACCACCACGCTCCTCAGCTCCGTTGCTCCGGTGTCTCCTTTGTACGTTACGTCATCGAGTCTAAGGGTCTTTACTTGCCCTCTTACTTGAATACGGCTAAGCTCTCCTTCGTCGCTAAAGGTAACTTCGGTTCTTTCTAGAAATGTTCAATCCAAATTTTAGTTTCTGTTTTGGTATTTTTTTGTATACAAACCAAAAACTGTTATAAATTTACTATTTTGTTACCAAGAATTTTAGTCTCTATATCCAGCACCGAAATTCAATCTCGTGACTTTTTTTTTAGTTCAGTGGTTCCAAGTAGTTTCGACTTGAATTTTAGGTTTGGGTTGGAAATTGATTTGTAACTAAGTACTATATTATATGTATGGATATATTTTTGAGCTTTTTTGTTGGGATTCAATGTTTCTTGCATATATTTTAATGAAACTAAAACTTATATTCTGGTTTGACATCACTCTCCGGTTACATTGGTTTGGTCGTTTTCTCTAAACTTAACATCCACTCTGGGTACGTTACATCATAGGGCGAGGTCTTATGGGGAGAGTGATCCCGGGATGCGCCGAGACATTCCAAGACTCGTCTGTGTTTCAGCCAGGCGGTGGCAGCCAGTACGGAGAGGGTCAGGGTAGGGGCCAAGGGCAAGGTCAGGGTCAGGGTTGGGGCCAAGGCCAGGGTCAGGGTCAAAGTGAAGGACAAGGGTTCCGTGATATGCACCAGAAAGTGGAACACATAAGAAAAGGCGACACCATCGCCACACTACCCGGTGTAGCCCAGTGGTTTTACAACGACGGAAACAAACCACTTGTCATCGTGGCTGTTCTCGATATAGCTAGCCACCAGAACCAGCTCGACCGCAACCCAAGGGTATATATAAAATCAATTCATCATCATATATATAGATTTAATTAACATTGTTGCAAAAAATAAATAATCAAACTTTTTTGTGTGTGTAATGTCTTTGAAGCCATTTTACTTAGCCGGAAACAATCCACAAGGCCAGGAATGGTTACAAGGCCGGGAACAACAGCCACAGAACAACATCTTTAATGGCTTTCCACCGGAGGTTCTTGCTCAAGCTTTCAAGATTGATGTTAGGACAGCCCAACAACTTCAGAACCAACAAGACAACCGTGGAAACATTGTCCGAGTCCAAGGCCAGTTCGGTGTCATTAGGCCGCCTTTGAGGGGACAGAGACCGCAGGAGGAAGCCGAAGAAGGTAACGGTTTAGAGGAGACCATTTGCAGCGCACGGTGCACCGATAACCTTGATGACCCGTCTCGCGCTGACGTGTACAAGCCACAGCTTGGTTACATCAGCACTCTTAACAGCTACGATCTCCCCATCCTCCGACACATCCGTCTCTCAGCCCTCCGTGGATCTATCCGTCAGGTAACTACAAAAAAGTTTTTTAACTAATATAAATTCAAAGAATATATGCATTTGTCAACGGTTTAATGTGTTCGATTTGAATTATCTTTTGGTTTCAAGTTTAGGAAGAACATACAAATTATATATTTAGCCAATAAAAAATACGTTAATGTATAGATTACTTAAATTTAATAATTTTTTGGATAATCAGTTTTTATGAACTTTGGTTTTGGTTTGGTAATCTTTGGCAATGGAACAAATTTCAATTTAGTTTTCGGTTTATATGTCCACCTCTACGTTTGAATATGAACCTTGAAACGTGTGTGGGCGTAGAACGCAATGGTGTTGCCCCAGTGGAATGCAAACGCAAACTCGATTCTCTACGTGACAAACGGGGAAGCCCACGTGCAAGTGGTTAACGACAACGGTAACAGAGTGTTCGACGGACAAGTCTCTCAAGGACAGCTGCTTGTTGTACCGCAAGGTTTCTCGGTGGTGAAACGCGCAACAAGCGAGCAGTTCCAGTGGATTGAGTTCAAGACAAACGAAAACGCACAAATCAACACTCTCGCGGGACGAACCTCAGTCTTGAGAGGTTTACCGTTAGAGGTCATAACCAATGGGTTTCAAATTTCACTTGAGGAAGCAAGGAGAGTCAAGTTTAACACGATCGAGACCACTTTAACTCACAGTAGTGGTCCTGCTAGCTACGGCAGGCCACGAGCTGATGCTTGAGAGCTTAAAACGGCAGCATTTAGCAGTGACCAGTGAGCCTCTACTACAACAGTAGTATAATAATAATAATGTTGTAAATGTTGGTTCAGGTATTCAATAACCGGGTAACCGGTTGTCTGGTTTACGGTTTAGTAAACCGGTGGCGTTTTTAGGTCAAAGACACGGCATATATAAAGGAGCTGAAACGTCGAGAAGCTGCGAGTTGTTTTTTCCCGTGTTTTCTGTTTGCGTTTTTCAGAGAGAAAACGAGAGAGATACGAGAGGGGAAATCGGGTGATTTAGGGTTCTTGTTGTAGAGGCTATTTCTTTGTAGTTCTTGCTTAATCTCTAGTCGATTCTCAGCTGGTTTTAGCTGAGATACTCCCGGGTGTGAGAGTGGTAGATAGAGGAGAGATTTTTTTCGTCTTTGATGAGCGTGTGAGCTCACGGATAGTAGTGTCTTTGTATCTTTGTAAACGGATCTTGATTCTAGTGGATTCCGAGGAAACCTCGGCCAGACGTAGGGTTGCTTTTAGCACCCGAACTGGATAAATTTGCATGTGTCGATTTCTTGTTTGTAGATCTAGTAATACATACGCGATTACTGTTACAGATTAGTTCATCTTGCATGAGTTAGATCTGTTGAATCTTGAGCTAGATTAGGGTTATATCACTACAATTGGTATCAGAGCCAAGGTCAGGTAAGGATCTTGCATTTAAAGTACAGATCCGTGGTTTACGAATCTGTTTCTTGTGTTTCTGTGTAGGTGAGTATAACCGGAAAGCACAAGTATGTCATCGGCAAGAGTAGAAATGGAAAAGTTCAACGGATCCATCGACTACAACCTCTGGAAGGAGAAGATCTTGGCACATCTTGAGATCTTGGGGCTAATGGATGCCCTGAGAATACAAGAACGAGATCTTGAAGAGTTAGCATCAGGAGTAAAATCGGAGGAAAGCACCGGAGGAAAAGAACAGCTGGAATCCGTGGAGACACCTACTAAGAGGGATCCTGAGCTACTGGAGAAACAAAGAAAGGTTAGAAGTACTATAATCTTAAGTGTAAGTGATCAGGTACTTAGGAAGATCATCAAAGAAGATACGGCAGCAGGTATGTTCAAAATCTTAGACTCGTTATATATGTCTAAGTCTCTACCTAACAGAATTTACTTAAAACAACGACTATATGGATTCAAGATGAATGAATCCATATCAGTTGAAAATAACATAGATGAGTTCCTTAGGGTGATTACGGATTTAGGTAATGTTAGAGTAACTATATCGGATGAGGATCAAGCCATCCTCCTCCTGATGTCACTACCTAAGCAGTTTGACCAACTGCGAGACACCCTTAGGTATGGGAAGGTTACTCTAACTTTAGAAGAGGTGATTAGCGCCATATACTCAAAACAGTTGGAGTTTGGTGCCACTGTTAAATCTGGTAAAACTCCGGGAGATGTATTATACTCAGGAGGAAATACTAGGGGAAGAACTCTCAGTAAAGATCAGAAAGGGAATAAGGGTAGAGGAAAGTCTAGATCAAAATCTAGGGAAAGAAAGGTCACCTGTTGGTTGTGTGGGGTTGAGGGACATTACAAAAGGAACTGTCCAAAGAAAGGAAACCCAAAACCAAAGGACCAAAATTCAGAAACAGCTGAGTCGGCTGCTGTTTCTGGGACAGGATTCATAGAATCTTTGTCGGTCTTAGAATCAAACGTTGCTGAGGCATTGAATTTTGATGACCTCTGGATTCTAGATACGGGTTGCACCTTTCACATGACACCTAAGAAAGACTGGTTTGTAGACTTACAAGAATATAGGGCCGGATCAGTTAGAATGGCTAATGAAAGTACATCTGAGGTTAAAGGGATAGGAACTATTAGGTTGAAAACATCTGAAGGGACAACAGTTCAGATATCGAATGTTCGATATGTACCTGATTTTTCCAGAAACCTTTTATCCTTGGGAACCTTTGAGAGTCTAGGATGTAATTTCTCTTCTGAAAATGGAAGTCTTAGGGTAAAGAAGGGGTGCAGAACCATCCTTAAAGCCAAGAGACATGGGAACCTCTATTTACTTCAAGGAACCAGTGTTACTGGGGAAGTAAATGTGGCTACAAAAGGGGACGATACGTGCCTGTGGCACTCTAGATTGGGTCATATAGGACAATCTGGTCTTATGAGTCTAGCAAGAAGGGGTTATATAGATAATACCAGTATATCTAACCTGAATTTCTGTGAAAATTGTGTGTATGGTAAAACACACAAGGTCACATTTGCCGTAGGTAGTCACTCTAGTAAAGAATGTTTGGACTATGTCCATGCAGATCTATGGGGGGGTCCAACCATTCCTGCATCACTTGGAAAATGTCATTATTTTCTAAGTTTAGTGGATGATTACACCCGGAAAGTATGGGTATTCTTCCTGAAGTCTAAGGATCAAGCCTTTAGTAAATTTAGGGAGTGGAAAACCCTCATAGAAAATCAGTCAGGGTTTAGACTTAAAACTCTTAGAACCGATAATGGCCTAGAATTCTGCAACAAAGAGTTTGACACCTACTGTGCTGAACATGGCATCCGTAGACACAAAACAATTCCCTACACTCCTCAGCAGAATGGAGTTGTAGAAAGGATGAATAGGACCATCCTTGAGAGAGTCAGAAGTATGCTTAGTGAATCGGGTATTCCCAAAGTTTTTTGGGCTGAAGCTGTTAATACAGCGGTATACCTGATAAATCTAACTCCCTCTGCAGCTGTTAAAGGAGAGATTCCAGAGGAATTATGGCAGAAACAGAAACCTAGCTATAATCACTTAAGAAAATTTGGCTGTATTTGCTACTTTCATAGTGATGAAGGTAAACTCCAACCTAGAGCAAAAAAGGGAATTTTCTTAGGATACCCATCAGGGGTAAAAGGGTATAAAATATGGAGTTTGGATGATAATAGAAGTCTGATTAGCAGAAATGTAACATTCAAGGAGGATGAATGTTACAAAGATCTGGTCAAAGATACTCCAAATAAATCAGAGGAAAAGAATACAGATTTTTTGGATATCATTCTAGGAGGTGGACTGAACAGTGGAGATAATCAGTCAGGTGGAGAAACTGAGAGATCCAGTGAGATTCAAACCTCAGGATCAGAAACAGATCACAGGGATCACCCAGAAAATGAAGAGGTTGAAACCTCAGAACCAGTGAGATCAGAATGGTGGGATTACCAACTAGCTCGAGATCGACCTAGGAGAGTAATAAGACCACCAGCTAGATATGATGATGAAGAATATGGAAATCTAGCAATGATGGTATCTGAATCATATGACGATTTAGAACCCAGAAGTTTTCAAGAAGCTCTAAATTCAGAAAACCGAGAAGAGTGGCTTAAGGCATCTAATGAGGAGATGAACTCATTAGAAAAGAATTCCACTTGGATCCTGGTCAGAAAACCCGAGAACAGAAAGGTAATAGGATGTAGATGGTTTTTCAAAAGGAAAGAAGGGATACCTGGAGTAGAACAGCCTAGGTTTAAAGCTAGGTTAGTAGCAAAGGGATATGCACAAAAGGAGGGCATTGACTACACTGAGATTTTCTCTCCGGTAGTCAAGCATGTATCAATAAGATACTTGATGTCAGTTGTGGTCAACGAAGATCTTGAACTTGAACAGTTAGATGTAAAAACAGCATTTCTTCATGGTGATTTAGAGGAAGAAATCTTTATGAGTCAACCAGAAGGGTTTGTGAAGAAAGGAAAAGAAGACTGGGTGTGTCTTCTTAAAAAGTCACTATACGGATTAAAGCAGAGTCCACGACAGTGGAATCAGAAGTTTAATTCGTTCATGTTGGAAAATGGTTTTATCCGGAGCAAACATGACAGCTGTGTGTATATCAAAAACATATCAGGGGTATACATATATCTTTTGTTATATGTAGATGATATGTTAGTGGCCAGTAAAAGTGTTGAACTGATAAATAGGCTGAAGAGTGATTTGAGCTCTAAATTCGAAATGAAAGATCTGGGAGCAGCTAAGAAAATTTTGGGTATAGACATCATTCGAGATAGGAAGAATGGAATTCTTAAACTATCTCAAAAGGATTATCTTCAGAAGGTACTTAAGCAGTTCATGATGGATCAAGCAAAACCAGTATATACACCCATAGGTGTTCATTTTAAGCTAAAAACAGCCAGCAAACAAGAAGTAGAAAAGGATGAAATATACATGAAATCAGTACCCTACTGTAATGTTGTAGGAAGTCTCATGTATGGTATGATAGGAACCAGACCAGACTTAGCATACCCAGTAGGTATAATAAGCAGGTTCATGAGTAATCCCATTAAGACTCATTGGGAGGCTGTGAAGTGGGTTCTACGATATGTGAAAGGATCTTTAGGAATGAGGTTAACTTTCAGGAAAAGCTCAAATTTTAAAATTTGTGGTTACTGTGATTCGGATTTTGCAGCAGATCTTGATAAAAGAAGATCATTATCAGGTTTTGCGTTTATGGCTGGTGGAAGTATTTTAAGCTGGAAATCGAGTCTTCAGAAAATTGTAGCTCTCTCAACTACAGAAGCTGAATATGTTGCTTTAACAGAAGCTGTAAAGGAAGCGATTTGGCTCAGAGGGTTATGTAGAGAGTTTGGGTATAGTCAAGAAAATGTAGAAATATTCTGTGATTCTCAAAGTGCTTTAGCATTAGCGAAAAACAATGTGTTCCATGATAGGACAAAACACATTGCGGTTAAGTTTCACTTCATCAGAGAGTTAATTGCAGAAGGAATGGTAACAGTATCAAAGATACACACCAGTGAGAATCCAGCAGATATTTTTACAAAAGTTTTACCCATAAACAGATTTAAGAATCTC
>JAEVFF010000128.1:438869-513477 GCA_018901945.1 Pugionium dolabratum
TTGTAAACGATCTTGATTCTAGTGGATTCCGAGGAAACCTCGGCCAGACGTAGGGTTGCTTTTAGCACCCGAACTGGATAAAGTTGCATGTGTCGATTTCTTGTTTGTAGATTCATTACTACATGCGCGATTACTGTCACATATTAGTTCATCTTGCATGTGTTAGATCTGTTGAATCTTGAGCTAGAAATAGGGTTATATCACTACAATTGGTATCAGAGCCAAGGTCAGGTAAGGATCTTGCATTTAAAGTACAGATCCGTGGTTTACGAATCTGTTTCTTGTGTTTCTGTGTAGGTGAGTATAACCGGAAAGCACAAGTATGTCATCGGCGAGAGTAGAAATGGAAAAGTTCAACGGATCCATCGACTACAATCTCTGGAAGGAGAAGATCTTGGCACATCTTGAAATCTTGGGGCTAATGGATGCCCTGAGAATTCAAGAACAAGATCTTGAAGAGTTAGCATCAGGAGTAAAATCGGAGGAAAGCACCGGAGGAAAAGAACAGCTGGAATCCGTGGAGACACCTACTAAGAGGGACCCTGAGCTACTGGAGAAACAAAGAAAGGTTAGAAGTACTATAATTTTAAGTGTAAGTGACCAGGTACTTAGGAAGATCATCAAAGAAGATACGGCAGCAGGTATGTTCAAAATCTTAGACTCAGTATATATGTCTAAGTCTCTACCTAACAGAATTTACTTAAAACAACGACTATATGGATTCAAGATGAATGAATCCATATCAGTTGAAAATAACATAGATGAGTTCCTTAGGGTGATTACGGATTTAGGGAATGTTAGAGTAACTATATCGGATGAGGATCAAGCCATCCTCCTCCTAATGTCACTACCTAAGCAGTTTGACCAACTGCGAGACACTCTTAGGTATGGGAAAGTTACTCTAACTTTAGAAGAGGTGATTAGCGCCATATACTCAAAACAGTTGGAGTTTGGTGCCACTGTTAAATCTGGTAAAACTCCGGGAGATGTATTATACTCAGGAGGAAATACTAGGGGAAGAACTCTCAGTAAAGATCAGAAAGGGAATAAGGGTAGAGGAAAGTCTAGATCAAAATCTAGGGAAAGAAAGGTCACCTGTTGGTTGTGTGGGGTTGAGGGACATTACAAAAGGAACTGTCCAAAGAAAGGAAACACAAAACCAAAGGACCAAAATTCAGAAACAGCTGAGTCGACTGCTGTTGCTGGGACAGGATTCATAGAATCTTTGTCGGTCTTAGAATCAAACGTTGCTGAGGCATTGAATTTTGATGACCTCTGGATTCTAGATACGGGTTGCACCTTTCACATGACACCTAAGAAAGACTGGTTTGTAGACTTACAAGAATATAGGGCCGGATCGGTTAGAATGGCAAATGAAAGTACGTCTGAGGTTAAAGGGATAGGAACTATTAGGTTGAAAACATCTGAAGGGACAATAGTTCAGATATCGAATGTTCGATATGTACCTGATTTCTCCAGAAACCTTTTATCCTTGGGAACCTTTGAGAGTCTAGGATGTAATTTCTCTTCTGAAAATGGAAGTCTTAGGGTAAAGAAGGGGTGCAGAACCATCCTTAAAGCCAAGAGACATGGGAATCTCTATTTACTTCAAGGAACCAGTGTTACTGGGGAAGTAAATGTGGCTACAAAAGGGGACGATACATGCCTGTGGCACTCTAGATTGGGTCATGTAGGACAATCTGGTCTTATGAGTCTAGCAAAAAGGGGTATATAGATAATACCAGTATATCTAACCTGAATTTCTGTGAAAATTGTGTGTTTGGTAAAACACACAAGGTCACATTTGCCGTAGGTAGTCACTCTAGTAAAGAATGTTTGGACTATGTCCATGCAGATCTATGGGGGGGTCCAACCATTCCTGCATCACTTGGAAAATGTCATTATTTTCTAAGTTTAGTGGATGATTACTCCCGGAAAGTATGGGTATTCTTCCTGAAGTCTAAGGATCAAGCCTTTAGTAAATTTAGGGAGTGGAAAACCCTCATAGAAAATCAGTCAGGGTTTAGACTTAAAACTCTTAGAACCGATAATGGCCTAGAATTCTGCAACAAAGAGTTTGACACCTACTGTGCTGAACATGGCATCCGTAGACACAAAACAATTCCCTACACTCCTCAGCAGAATGGAGTTGTAGAAAGGATGAATAGGACCATCCTTGAGAGAGTTAGAAGTATGCTTAGTGAATCGGGTATTCCCAAAGTTTTTTGGGCAGAAGCTGTTAATACAGCGGTATACCTGATAAATCTAACTCCCTCTGCAGCTGTTAAGGGAGAGATTCCAGAGGAATTATGGCAGAAACAGAAACCTAGCTATAATCATTTAAGAAAATTTGGCTGTATTTGCTACTTTCATAGTGATGAAGGGAAACTCCAACCTAGAGCAAAAAAGGGAATTTTCTTAGGATACCCATCAGGGGTAAAAGGGTATAAAATATGGAGCTTGGATGATAATAGAAGTCTGATTAGCAGGAATGTAACATTCAAGGAAGATGAATGTTACAAAGATCTGGTTAAAGATACTCCAAATGAATCAGAGGAAAAGAATACTGATTTTTTGGATATCATTCTAGGAGGTGGACTGAACAGTAGAGATAATCAGTCAGGTGGAGAAACTGAGAGATCTAGTGAGATTCAAACCTCAGGATCAGAAACAGATCACAGGGATCACCCAGAAAATGAAGAGGTTGAAACATCAGAACCAGTGAGATCAGAATGGTGGGATTACCAAATAGCTCGAGATCGACCTAGGAGAGTAATAAGACCACCAGCTAGATATGATGATGAAGAATATGGAAATCTAGCAATGATGGTATCTGAATCATATGACGATTTAGAACCCAGAAGTTTTCAAGAAGCTCTAAATTCAGAAAACCGAGAAGAGTGGCTTAAGGCATCTAATGAGGAGATGAACTCATTAGAAAAGAATTCCACTTGGATCCTGGTCAGAAAACCCGAGAACAGAAAGGTAATAGGATGTAGATGGATTTTCAAAAGGAAAGAAGGGATACCTGGAGTAGAACAGCCTAGGTTTAAAGCTAGGTTAGTAGCAAAGGGATATGCACAAAAGGAGGGCATTGACTACACTGAGATTTTCTCTCCGGTAGTCAAACATGTATCAATAAGATACTTGATGTCAGTTGTGGTCAACGAAGATCTTGAACTTGAACAGTTAGATGTAAAAACAGCATTTCTTCACGGTGATTTAGAGGAAGAAATCTTTATGAGTCAACCAGAAGGGTTTGTGAAGAAAGGAAAAGAAGACTGGGTGTGTCTTCTTAAAAAGTCATTATACGGATTAAAGCAGAGTCCACGACAGTGGAATCAGAAGTTTAATTCGTTCATGTTGGAAAATGGTTTCATCCGGAGCAAACATGACAGCTGTGTGTATATCAAAAACATATCAGGGGTATACATATATCTTCTGTTATATGTAGATGATATGTTAGTAGCCAGTAAAAGTGTTGAACTGATTAATAGGCTGAAGAGTGATTTGAGCTCTAAATTCGAAATGAAAGATCTGGGAGCAGCTAAGAAAATTTTGGGTATAGACATCATTCGAGATAGGAAGAATGGAATTCTTAAACTATCTCAAAAGGATTACCTTCAGAAGGTACTTAAGCAGTTCATGATGGATCAAGCAAAACCAGTATATACGCCTATAGGTGTTCATTTTAAGCTTAAAACAGCCAGCAAACAAGAAGCAGAAAAGGATGAAATATACATGAAATCAGTACCCTACTGTAATGTTGTAGGAAGTCTCATGTATGGTATGATAGGAACCAGACCAGACTTAGCATACCCAGTCGGTATAATAAGCAGGTTCATGAGTAATCCCATTAAGCCTCATTGGGAGGCTGTGAAGTGGGTTCTACGATATGTGAAAGGATCTTTAGGAATGAGGTTAACTTTCAGGAAAAGCTCAAATTTTAAAATTTGTGGTTACTGTGATTCGGATTTTGCAGCAGATCTTGATAAAAGAAGATCACTATCCGGTTTTGCGTTTATGGCTGGTGGAAGTATTTTAAGCTGGAAATCGAGTCTTCAGAAAATTGTAGCTCTCTCAACTACAGAAGCTGAATATGTTGCTTTAACAGAAGCTGTAAAGGAAGCAATTTGGCTCAGAGGGTTATGTAGAGAGTTTGGGTATAGTCAAGAAAATGTAGAAATATTCTGTGATTCTCAAAGTGCCTTAGCATTAGCGAAAAACAATGTGTTCCATGATAGGACAAAACACATTGCGGTTAAGTTTCACTTCATCAGAGAGTTAATTGCAGAAGGAATGGTAACAGTATCAAAGATACACACCAGTGAGAATCCAGCAGATATTTTTACAAAAGTTTTACCCATAAACAGATTTAAGAATCTCTTAGATCTGTTGAACGTCTCAGAGAACTAGAGGAGACGTTACCGAGGGGAATCCACCATGATGAATCAAGAAATTGAAGACAGAACCAAGGTGGAGTTTGTTGTGAATATTGGTTCAGGTATTCAATAACCGGGTAACCGGTTGACTGGTTTATGGTTTAGTAAACAAGTGGCGTTTTTTAGGTCAAAGACACGGCATATATAAAGGAGCTGAAACGTCGAGAAGCTGCGAGTTGTTTTTCTTTTTTTTTCCTGTTTGCGTTTTTCAGAGAGAAAACGAGAGGGGATACGAGGGGAAATCGGGTGATTTAGGGTTCTTGATGTCGAGGCTATTTTCTTTGTAGTTCTTACTTAATCTCTAATCGATTCTCAGCTGGTTTTAGCTGAGAAACTCCCGGGTGTGAGAGTTGGTAGATAGATGAGAGATTTTGTTCGGTTTTGATGAGCGTGTGAGCTCACGGAAAGTAGTGTCGTTGTATCTTTGTAAACGATCTTGATTCTAGTGGATTCCGAGGAAACCTCGGCCAGACGTAGGGTTGCTTTTAGCACCCGAACTGGATAAAGTTGCATGTGTCGATTTCTTGTTTGTAGATTCATTACTACATGCGCGATTACTGTCACATATTAGTTCATCTTGCATGTGTTAGATATGTTGAATCTTGAGCTAGAAATAGGGTTATATCACTACAATATTGGCTTTATGGCCCAACACCCCTCTCAAGATGGAGTGTGGAGATTACACACATCCAGCTTGCTAAGAACTGTTCGAAATCACGACGATCAAGAGCTTTATTCATGATGTCGGCCAACTGTGTGGTGGTACCACGAATGATTTCGACACTGATAAAATGGTAATGATTTTTGATATGTTTCATGCGAGCATGATAAATGGGACTTGCTGCGAGATTGATGGCTGATAGACTGCTATAGTGTAAGATAATGGCAGGAGAGTAGTCAATACCTAGGAGAGGAAGCAGCCTCTACAACCAAAAAAATTCGTTAACAATGTTTACCATTGCACGATATTCAGATTCAGCTGAGGAACGAGAAAAAAATCATGTTTTCCTGTTTTCCAAGAGAGAAGAGAATCACTAAATTGAATAAACCAACTAGTGACAGGGCACTTTGTTATCGGGCAAAAAGCCCAGTGATGGGGACATCAGATCGTATGGCCGGCCAGGATACCAAACTGGCCGACCAGGAAGCTTGCCCGAGACAGCCGGGCCATTTGGCACGTCTGCCGGTCCAAGCGGTACCGTCGGGCCTTAGACCAGCCGGGACGGACCGACCAACATTTCCGGTGGAGAGACCCAAACCTCCAGCCCAACTGGCGGCGACGTAGATGACACCGCCAGCTCAATTGGTGATGCCACCGGCTCCGGGATCAACTTGGCCGGCTCCAATGACAACTCGGCCAGCACCTCGCACAGTCCAGCCGGTACAGCCGATCCAGCCGATTGCACCACCATTTCATCATCTACACAAAGAGACTAGGACCAGATAAGCTACCAGCTTCAAGACATGCATCTAGATGAAGTTTCTACACCAGTGGTGCCACCACGAGCAATGACAAGGAGCAAATCAAGGGCGCTCTTTCACAAGTTCAGTTTGTGGGTCGACAAGCTCCTAGAGGATGATCGACAAAGAGCATTGTGCAAAGAGTACAAAGAAGAGTCCAAAGGCTTCTCAACAATGCAAGAGACTTCAGAGACTTGGGCTTTAGTGGCCAGAGAGGTCAGGACCCAAAGATTCCTAACCCTACTCCAAGTCGAAGACTGGGAAGCAAGGCGCGTGCATGCCACAAGGTCGGCCACCTTCCATTTCTTGGCCGATAGGTAAGAAAGATAAGTTTTCAAATTATATACTTGCCTCTTTCTGTTTTGCAGGGTAGGATTTAGAATGTTTACATTTTGAGTCAGACAATTTAGGTAGAACTCCTTTTTTGATTATTCACTTTTATAATTTTTCCATTTGTGCACTTTTGTAAGTTTTCCATTTTTCTTTGAGTCGACCTAGAAGGTCAAGCTGTCGAGCATATTAATAAGGCTCCTTCCAGCATTGTAGTTCGACAACCTTTTTTCTGGTATTAATATGGATCGAATTTTCTTTCTACAAGTTTTTCTCTCAAGAGACTTGTGCGCTCAGAACCTAGTCGAGACCAGCCCTCCTAACTCTAAGTTTGTGATTTATCACGAGGTTCATCACCCCTCGTGTGGTTCACTTCACCCTTCCATCCATTACCAAACAGAAAATCCCCATCCAGAAGCCTAAGGTTGAGTTTCTCACCTAATCTTCTCCACACAGTCCATACGCATACAACCTTGAATCGAGGCTTGTATCATTTTGGTATCAGAACTTAAAGCTCCTAAAACCAGGTTGTTTCTATCCTTTATTTAGTCTTGTTTCCAGTTCTTGCATTAGTTTAAGTCTCATTCAAAAAAACCAAAAAAATAACATCAAAACTCAAATCGAGTGCATCTAGCTTCTACGTGCATCACTAGAGCTTAGATTCATTCTTGCATTGCAATTTTTATCTTTCCTTTTTTTATTAAAAGCATATTTCCATTAAGTTAAATCAAAAATAAAAAAATAGAAAACTACCAAGAAAATCGACCAAAAAGAATCTAGGATCTTTAGCATTAATTGTCAAGAAGTTTCCATTTTTCTGTTTTTTCCCTTTTTCCAGAATTTTCCTTTTCAATTTTTCCTTTTTGCAACTTCTACTTCAACTATAAAAGACAACCCTCCTAATCGAATTTTAGGAGCAGAATAACTTGTTTCTTCTTTTGTAGCACACAATGGCAGAAGGAAATCAGGATGCAACCGAGGCCATGATGGCCATGTTCACCACACTCCAAACACAACTCGCATCAATCAGCGAGAGGTTGGAGCGCGTGGAGAGGCCGGTGAGATTCCAGGCCATAAGGAACGTGAGGGCTGAGCAAGACCATGCTGAGGATCCTGAGAATCCTAGGACACGGCACGAATAGGAGGAGCCCCAGCCGGTTGGAGATGAAGACACGCAGCCCCACGGCTATCACCCTAGGCCGAGAGGACCTCCACGGCAACCAGAAGCAGAAGGCAATGGTTTTGAGCCCTATGGTCATCACCAGAGACTAAGAATGCCTCCTAGACATCCTGAGGATGGAGATGAATACACTTACAACAGGGTAACTCATCTTGATGTTAAATTAACACCTCCTAGTGTTGCAGGAAAAGTAGACCCCGAAGCCTATCTAGATTGGGAGAGGAGGATGGATCACATCTTCGATCATTACAACCAACCAGGCCCTAGGAGAGTCTCCATGGCAGTAGCACAACTCACGGATAATACCCTCATCTAGTGGGATCGTGAGGTTTCTGACCGAAAGAGGAGAAGATTGAGGCCCATAGACTCATGGGTCGACATGAAAGATCTCATGAGAAAAAAGTTTGTTCCACCTTATTTCCATAGAGATTTGCAACAACGTTTTTGTACTCTTAAGCAGGGCACCAGATCAGTAGAGGAGTACTATGAAGTGTTTGAAAGGCTAAGGAACAGGCTGGAGCTCAATGATGATGAAGAGGCATTGATGGCGCAATTCTTGGATGGGTTGCAAGAGAGAATTAGCCGTAAGGTGGAGAGACAAATCTACAATGACTTCAAGGACTTGTTCCACCTATCTGTCCAGGCTGAGCAGCACATCAGGCGTAAGAGCCAAGACATCCGCAGCAAGCCTAAGACGCCTTGGGCACCAAGCAATAATCCCAAGCCCATAGACAAAGGCAAGAGCATAGAGATCGAATCACGGTTCAAGAGCAAGCCTCCTGAGCAAACTTGTGACCAGAGAGAGCCTAGTAAGTCTTCTAACCCTCAGAGATCGCGTGACATCACTTGCTTTAAGTGTAAGGGTCGTGGCCACATCTCAAGGGAATGCCCAAACAACCGTGTCATGCTGATCACAGAAGCTGGAGAGTATGAGTCTCAAGACGAAGAAGACTATGAACCAGAAGGAGAATACGGTGACATTGAGTACCCTGATGTGGGGGAAGTGCTGGTCACTAGACGCATTCTCATTGCAATGGTGGATCCCTCAGAGACCATTCAGAGGGAGAACATCTTCCACAGCCGGTGCACCATCAAGGGTAAGGTATGTAATCTCATCATAGATGGTGGTTCTTGCACTAACGTTGCTAGTGTGTACATGATTGATAAGCTAGGTCTAGAAGAGACAAGGCACCCTCGACCGTATAGACTGAGATGGCTCGATGACAAAGTGGAGCTCAAGATCCATGAGCAAGTAACTGTGCAATTCAGTGTGGGCAGATACCAAGACCAGGTAGTGTGCGATGTGGTGCCAATACAAGCTGGCCACCTTCTGCTAGGAAGGCCATTGCAGTTTGACAAGGAGACCAGGCATGATGGCCGAACCAATCTCTACACCTTTGTGCACGACAAGAGAAAGGTCAGCCTAGCTCCTATCACACCTGCTCAGGTACATGAGCTACAACAACAAATGAGTAAGGAAAAGAAACTTGTTAAATCAAATTTTCTTATTCAACCAAGTCATGTCCGGAGAGCTTTGGCCTCGAAGAATTTAATGTTGCTAATGGTCTTTAAGGAGATTTTGAGTGTAGAAAAGGAACAGGAAGAGCTACCTCCTGAAGTAGCAGCTCTCCTCAACAAGTTCCAGGATGTATTTCCAGAGGACATACCAGCAGGCTTGCCTCCTCTACGCGGCATAGAGCACCAGATCGACCTCGTGCCCGGAGCAGTCCTCCCTAACCATCCAGCCTACCGGATGAGCCCAGAGGAGTCTAAGGAGCTTGAGAAGCAAGTCAAGGAGCTCCTGGAGAAAGGCTATGTCCGAGAGAGCCTCAGTCCATGTGCTGTACCAGTACTGCTAGTATCCAAGAAGGATGAGACTTGGCGAATGTGCGTGGACTGCCGAGCAATCAATAACATCACAGTCAAGTACCGGCATCCGATAACACGGCTGGATGACATGCTAGATGAGCTGAGTGGAGCCACGATCTTCTCCAAGATATACCTCAAGAGTGGGTACCACCAGGTCAGAATGAAGGAAGGTGATGAGTGGAAGACCGCTTTCAAGACAAAGCAAGGGCTCTACGAGTGGACAGTCATGCCATTCGGCTTGACTAATGCCCCCCAAGCACCTTCATGCACCTTATGAACCAAGTTCTTAGGGCGTAAATCAGTAAGTTCGTTGTGGTTTACTTTGATGACATTTTAGTTTACAGTAAGTACTTACGGGATCACCTCACACATCTTGAGTTGGTGCTTAAAACCCTTCGACAAGAAGAGCTTTATGCTAATCTCAAGAAGTGCATCTTTTGTACTGATAAACTTGTCTTCTTAGGTTTTGTTGTAAGTTCACAGGATTTACAGGTTGATGAAGAGAAGATTCGAGCCATACAAGAATGACCAACACCGAGCAACATCAGCCAAGTGAGGAGCTTCCACGGTCTGGCCAGCTTCTACAGAAGATTCGTGCCCAACATCAGCAGTATTGCCTCACCATTGACGGTAGTAGTGAAGAAGAACGTGGGATTCAGCTGGGGAGAAGATCAGGAGAAGGCATTCCAGGCTTTGAAGGATAGCCTTACGCATGCACCAGTGCTAGTCCTGCCCGACTTCAACAAGACGTTTGAAGTGGAGTGTGATGCCTCTGGAATAGGCATAGGAGCAGTGCTAACCCAAGGAGGAAGGCCAGTAGCATACTTTAGTGAAAAGCTAGGTGGTGCCTCACTGAACTACCCCACCTACGACAAGGAGCTCTATGCCCTAGTCCGAGCCTTAGAGACTTAGTAGCATTACTTGCTATCCAAGGAGTTTGTAATCCACACTGATTACGAGACTTTTAAACACCTCAGAGGGCAAACCAATATCAAGAGGAGACATGCCAGGTGGATGGAGTTCATAGAGACCTTCCCGTACGTCATTAAGTACAAGAAGGGCAAGGATAATATGGTAGCCGATGCACTATCAAGGAGGTTTGCCTTGATATCCACCATAGAGTCAAAGTTCTTAGGATTCGAGCACATCAAGGACCTATATAAGGATGATCCTGACTTTGTTGAGAGCTACAAGGAGTGTGGCACAGAGAGTCATGGCAAGTTTTACATCCATGAGGGATTCTTGTTCCGAGAGAGAAGGCTGTGCATACCACAAGGATCGTTACGGGAGCTTATCATCCGAGAAGCTCATGGAGGAGGACTCATGGGCCACTGTGTCGACAAGACACTCGCAGTGGTCAAGGAAAACTTCTACTGGCCACACATCAAGAGGTCAATAGAAGCCCATTGTGCAAGGTGCATCACTTGCAAAAAGGCGAAGTCCCGAGTGCACCCTCACGGGTTGTATCTCCCTCTGCCCATACCTACACATCCATGGGTGGACATCTCAATGGACTTTGTTCTAGGTCTGCCCAAGATCAACCACAAAGATGCTATCTTTGTAGTGGTGGACATATTCTCCAAGATGGCACATTTCATCTCATGTGCCAATGTCAATGATGCCATGCAAATAGCCGAGCTGTTCTTCAGGGAGATAGTACGGCTTCACGGAGTGCCAAGGACCATCGTGTCAGACAGGGACACCAAATTCCTCAGCCACTTCTGGAGGACCCTCTAGAGGAAGCTAGGCACGAAGCTGCTCTTCTCTACCACCTGCCATCTTCAAACCGATGGCCAAACTGAAGTAGTCAACAGGACATTGTCGACTCTTCTCAAGACTACACTAGGGAAGAACCTCAAGACTAGGGTGGAGTGCCTGCCATTCATAGAGTTCACATACAACCGAGCCGTGTACTCAGCAACCAAGAAGACCTCTTTTGAAGTAGTCTACGGCTTCAACCCCCTAACACCTTTGGAGCAAACGCCACTACCACCAGCAGAGATGACCAACCTCAACGAAGCATCCAAGACGGAGTTCATAAAGAAGATACACCAAAAGTTAGCAGAAAACTTGGAGAAGAGGATCGGGCACTACATGACTCATGCCAACAAGGGCAGAAAGGAGATGATTTTTTAACCAGGCGATTGGGAGTAGCTACGCCTACGGCAGGAGAGGTTCCCCAACCTAAGAAGTTCCAAGATGGCCCCTAGAGGAGATGGACCATTCAGAATGCTGGAGAGGATCATCAACAACGCCTACTGGATCGAGCTTCCAGGTGAGTTTAATGTGTCTAACAGATTCAACGTAACTCATTTACCTTCTTTTCATGCATATGAACCAGTTTTGAGGTCAAAACCTACTAAAGAGGTAGGGGATGATGGGGGACATCAGATCGTATGGCCGGCCAAGAGACCAGACTAGCCAACCAGGGAGCTTGCCCAAGACAGCCGGGCCATTTGGTGCGTCTGCCGGACCAAGTGGTTACCGTTGGGCCTTCGACCAGCCGAACCGGACCGACCAACATTTCCAGCGGAGAGGCCCAAACCTTCGGCCTAACTAGCGGCAACGTAGATGACACCGCCGGCCCAATTGGTGATGCCGCCGGCTCCAGGATCAACTTGGCCGGCTCCGATGACAACTCGGCCAGTACCTCGCACAGTCCAGCCGATCCAGCCGATTGCACCACCATTTCATCATCTACAAAAAGAGACTCGGACTAGATAAGCTACCAGCTTCAAGACATGCATCTAGATGAAGTTTCTACACCAGTGGTGCCACCAGGAGCAATGACAAAGAGCAGATCAAGAGCGCTCTTCCACAAGTTCAGTTTGTGGGTCGACAAGCTCCTAGAGGATGACCGACAAAGAGCATTGGGCCAAGAGTGCAAAGAAGAGTCCAAAGACTTCTCAACAATGCAAGGGACTTCAGAGACTTGGGTTTTAGTGGCCAGAGAGGTCAGGGCCCAAAGATTCCTAACTCTACTCCAAGTCGAAGACTAGGAAGCAAGGCGCGTGCATGCCACAAGGTCGGCCACCTTCCATTTCTTGGCCGATAGGTAGGAAAAATAAGTTTTCAAATTATATACTTGCCTCTTTCTGTTTTGTAGGGTAGAATTTAGAATGTTTATATTTTGAGTCAAAGAAAATTTAGGTAGAAGTCCTTTTTCAGTTATTCACTTTTGTAATTTTTCCATTTGTACACTTTTGTAAATTTTCCATTTTTCTTTGAGTCGACCCTAGAAGGTTAAGTTGTCGAGCATATTAATAAGGCTCCTTCCAGCATTGTAGTTCGAGAACCTTTTTGATATTAATAAAGATCGAATTTTCTTTCTACAAGTTTTTCTCTCAAGAGACTTGTGCGCTTAAAACCTAGTCGAGATCAGCCCTCCTAGCTCTAAGTTTGTGATTTATCACGAGGTTCATCACCCCTCGTATGGTTCACTTCACCCTTCCATCCATTACCAAACAGAAAACCTCCATCCAGAAGCCTAAGGTTGAGTTTCTCACATAATCTTCTCCACACAGCCCACGCGCGTACAGCCTTGAATCGAGGCTTGTATCACCCAGTCTGTGGCACACCATGCCGTTAGTATTAATGTCGTGTTAGTTTGAAGGATAATGCCTTGTCCATGAGTGTTTTTAATATACCGTACCTCGCAAAAGGTCGCATCCGATTGAACAAATTTTGGGTTGTTCATGAATTAAGAGAGGATATGGATCCAGTATGACAGCTCATGGTAGGTGAGACCAAGATAGATGAGGCGGCCGACTAACAGCGATAGCAAGGGAGATAGATGAGGCGGCCGACTAACCAGCGATAGCGAGCCGGATTAGGTAAGGTGTTCCCTTTGGCTAAAGGCAACTTGTTGTTTTGTTCCAAAGGAAAAGAGACTGGCTTAGCTCCAAGCAGTATGTTTCAATCAGGTTACCAATGACATATGTGCTCTGACATAAGTAGATTCATGTTGGATTGCGAGCAACTTCAATACTCGAAAAATAACATAGGATGTTGAGGTCCTTCATATGAAAACATGATTTAAGGTATGTTTTGAATTCAGTGATGAGAGCAAAGCGAACTGCCCATGATTACCAAATCATCAACATAGACAAGGACGTGCAAGCGAGGCCCATTCTTAGCATATGTGAAAAAGGAATAATCAGATTCATTCTTGACAAAACCGTAGGCGAGCGAGGAGGAGGAAAGCTTTGCAAACCAACAATATGGAGTTTATTTTAGTCCATAGAGATATTTATGCAAACAACATATTTTTGATTTGTCGTTGATTCGACAGCTTGATAGAAATTTTATAAAAACCTCTTTATCGAGATCACTATGTAAGAATGCATTGTGAACACTCATCTGATGTATTTCCGAATCAAGCAATGCAGCTTGCTGAAGGAATGCTCGAATCATGACCATTTTAACAACCGGGGCAAACATGTTTGTATAATCAACCCCTCTGTTTGATTGTTACCCATAACTACAAGGCAAGCCTTGTGATGTTGCAGAGTACCGTTTGCATTGAATTTCAACCGAAAAACCCATTTACAACCAAGAGCCTTTTTACCCTCGATAGTCCACATGCCATTATCCTCGAGAGATATGATCTCATCTTGAACAACATATTGCCAATGCATATCTTGTATGGTGTCGTTATACTATCATATCTTGTATTGAAAATTACGATAAGGGTGGGAGAATCGAGCACTTGAGAGATAATTATCGAGGGCATATGGTGTAGCAGAAGGGTAAGGCTCGTGTTGAAGCATCATGACAAAATCAGCTAATTTAGTAGGTGGTTTCTGTTGAGGGAAACCTTGGCCAGGTTGTTATGGCACATGCGAGGTAAGATAAAAAAAAAAGGAATTATAGGGGATGATGTATCCACTGCAAATTTGTTCTTTCGACTCGCAAATTTATCTCTACTGTGTTTTTGCTTATGAACATAGCAAAGGCAACCAAAAGTTTTAAGATGATTCATAGGTGTTGGATTGGCGTACAACATTTCAAAAGGCATCTTTCCGCGAAGAGTGGTAGCAGGAGTGCGATTGCTGAGATAGCTAGCTGCCAAAATGCAGTAACTCCAAAACTCAATAGGGAGATATGCTTGAAAGCGAAGTGCGCGAGCAACATTGAGCAAATGAAGATGTTTACATTCGGCCTTGCTATTTTGTTGTGGTGTACCCACACAAGATGTTTTATGGAAGATCCTTTCTTCTGTAAACTATGATGCCAAGGACAAAAACTTAGAACCATTGTCACTATGCTATGTTTGAACTTGAGTTTTAAAATGCGTTCAACCAAAGAAATGAAGTTTTGAAGATGTAATGCGTATACCTGTTTTGAGAGCAAAAGATAGATCCATACTGCTTGTGTGTAGCCATCGAGAATCGTGAGAAAATACTTTGCACCACAAATCGATGTGGTCCGATATGGACCCCTTAGTCACATTGAATCAATTCAAAAACCAAACTTGTTTTATTGTAGCTTAAAAGGAAAAAAATCTCTTGTTTGTTTTGGACTTATACAAATGTCACAAGTTGTACAATCAAAAACATCACTAGAAGAATCAAATAGTTTCAACATGTCTAAAACTTTGGTAGAGGGATGCCCTAGGCGATGATGCCATAATTTCTGTGTAGAAAAAGTTGCCTATGTTGCAGACCCTGCGAAACTCACTGCTCGAAAAAAATATAGTTCATTCAATTGTTCAACTCCTCCAATCAACAGTGTGATGCAATCCTAAATAACACAAAGACGATTAGTAAATTGGAATAGGTAACCACAGTCATGTGTGAGCTGAGATATATAGATCATATGACAATGAATACCATCAACAAGAAGAACATTTCGAAGACTCAAAGAAGTCCCCAAGTAAAAATTTCTTATTTTGTTTGAAGTGGTAAACCTTCCATCCAGAAGTTTGATCAAAATAGTTGTATATCAGATAACTGAGTTAAGAATTATTGGTTTATAGTCATATGATTAGTGGCGCTTGTATCAATGATCTAAGATTCAAGAGAGAATATATGTCAGGGCTGATTATTAGAAGTGGATTTCCTTTCGTTTAGCATGTGATATAACGTGTGCTATTGCTGATCAGTTAAGCCACTAATACCAACTCGATTAGTTGTGGTGAAGACCGAGGACTGGGAGGAATCGATAGCAGAGGAAGAAAGAACATGATTAGCCCGAACAAACTCTTATTGTTTGCTGCGAGAAGGATTCCAACATTGGAGATGTGAGTGGAATCTCTGAAATTAGAACCCGATTTGGAGCAAGTACGATCACCTCACCAAGATGGATAATTTATTTTTTTTTGAAGCAATTCTCAGTAGCATGGCCGAGGCGACCACATAGTGTGCAAGTTACAACAACGCCTCGGGTTTCTGGAGGAGCCCTTGGGCAAGGGGGAGCCCGCACCGCAAAGCTGAGTAAAGGAGCTCGTTCCTCGTGTATCCGATATAGTGCCTTGGATTCCTCATCTTGAATTAACATGTTGTATGTTTCATAAAGAGAGGGCAACAGTATACGATACAACAAAGAAGATTTCACTATACCGTAGACGGAATCATCGATTTCCATTAAAAAATTATGAAGTTTAACCTTTCACGTTTTTAACGATATCTTCCATTGTTTTAGCTTGTTGGTAATCAACCAAAGATTCCCAAAGCTTCGTAAGTTTTTCGTAATAAGTCTCGATTGGAGAACCTTGTTGCCGATAATTTGTGAGCTCTGTTTTCATCACTTGCCCATTTTTCATGGAAAAACATTTTTGGATTTGGGACCAAAGACTAAAAGCATCATCACTGTGCAAGAGAGTTGAGCATAGTGTTTTTCAATGGTAAGTTTGATTCAAGAGACCACGAGAGTTATTAGCGCACCAATCTTCATAATCCTCTTAATTTTCATCTGGTTTCAAAATGGAATTGTCTACAAAACAAAATTTTTGTGTGCTTTCAAAGCCAGTCTGATGTTTTTGGACCATTTGTCATAGTTTGATCCACGTAACAAAAGTCTAGAAATCACAATGCTCGACTGAGGAAGAAGCCCGAGTATTAAACATGATGGAAATAGATTTTTGATGGAATAATCGACCATCTCGGTCAAGAAATTCAGAAAAAAAAATTCTGATTGAATATGAAGAATTCGATCGAAATAGGTGCTTAAATGGAATTAAACTCTTTTTAATCAATGAAAAATCGATAAGCAGAAACCTAGATATTAGGTTAAGTCTCTAATATCATGTCAAGAAACGTTAGAAGAAATAGTTAGGGCTGACGATCTATTTCTCCGCGAGAAGTATCCTATAGTATCAGATGTCTCCCAAACTAATCCATAGTATCATATCCTCATGAAATGAAAGTAAGAGATTTATTTCCATCGAATCGAAAGTTTGAAACCAATTTCCCCATCGATGTTGAATTAATCGGTTTTTGGACAGAACCGAGAGTAAACCTAACCACATGAAAATTAACCAAAAGAAACCAATGAAAAACCCAAACCAGAACCCAAATCCGACCCGGCCTGTATACCCATGAATTTTCTCCCAAATAAAACACCCTAGAAAGTTTCCCCCAAATGAAAAACCCTAAAATCGTGAGCCGCAAAATCGAATTGGGGATTCGGTGTGATGTCTACGTGTGAAGAATCGAGTGTTGTATCTGGAGCTTCTAGTGGTCAAACGAGCTTTCGAAGTAGAAATCGTAGAGTTGTGAGAGTTCCTAAGAGGTGTTGGTATGGTGAACATGTGGTGGCTTTGACTTCGAAATCTGAGTTGAATTCATGTCGTCGCTACTTCCGGTGTGGTTTTGCTGCATCAAAGAAGGTAATTTGAATATGTTGGTTAGTTTTTGTTGATGTTTATGACTAATGACGATTATGTATTGTAGCTTGCGAATGATAGTCATGTCTTCAAGTGGCTTGATGAAGCACTCTTGAATGAGATTGAAACACTGTATTTCAAGAACAATAGGTGTGAACGTGAGCTGAGAGAAATTAGAACAGAGAATTTGGTGTTCGAGAAAATTGTATCTGAGAAGATGAAGGTAGAAAAGGAATTGCTTGATCGGGTTGAAGATATGGTGCTAGAAACCAATGTTAAGATGAAAAACATGATGATTGGAGTTCTGGTTGGATGTGTGATTATGGTTGCTTGCATCAAGTTTGTAGGTTAAGGTTGTGTTCTGTAAAGGATAGGTGGGGTTAGATGTATACGAGAAGCCAATTTTGTGTTCGGCTAAGGCTTTGTAAGATTAAGGGTGTGTTCAGCTAAAGATTTGGAAATTTGAAGTATTTGGTTGTTATTATATAAGTGTGTAAGTTTGAAGTCTGTTAAGTTATGTTTTTGTGTTCGGTTGTAATGAATGAATGAATTTTTTGAAATTTTAATTTGCATCGAGTCAATCCAAAAGAAAAAGCAGGGCACAAGTGGGCACAAAATGTTTAAAATATTTATGGTTACACCCGACAAAAACCAACCCCACCATGTGCAAATGTACTAAAATTCAAACCCCACCATGTGCGAATGTACTACAAAACAAATCCTTGTCACATGGTAAATGTACTTAAATATGGATCTAAAAACAACGTAAAACATGTAATCAAAGCAGTGACATTGCTTGAGAAGATTCAGCTTGACTAAAAGCTTGTTGCGATAAGGATTGTTGCGATGGCTGACCTTGAAAATCCTGCAAAAAAATCAAGAATTAGTCGATCTAAATCTACTTAATCCATGTGAATGTTTCTTGACATACCTGTGCTTGTTCTTTCTTGTAGAATCTAGAGTTATGATCAGCAACACCACATATACCACAATGCGCTTTTTCTGTTTTGGTTGCTTCTTTGTTGGAGACTCGTTAACACCTTTCTTCCTTGCCTTATCCGCCTTCGTGATCTTCTTCCTCCAAGGTTGTGGTGGTGGTGGAGGAATGTGGACATTCAGTAGGTTAGTTGAAGGCCAAAACTTGGAACCTCTCACTGGTACAATCCCTTCTTCGTATGTTCTTCTCCATGTATTGGTTCGAAACCAATGACACACATAATTTTCAGGTACAAGCTTCTTCACCATAATCACTCCGTAGGCATGCTCACACAGTATTCCACATATTTAAAACTTCATGTCGATACAAGTTCTCCTCTTTAAGTTCACGCGATAAGCACATCCACTCAGCCTTGCTTCGTACATTCCATTGGTACTCGTAGTAATTTTGCATTCCGAGGCTTTCTTGTGTTCCTCAGCAAAAAATTTAGCAACAGACGGTGTACAAATCCCAGAAACAAAAAGACATAATCAAAAACGGAATCACAAAAGTCACAAAAAATAAACCACAACAGAAAATACCTTTATGACCATTTGGTATAGCATCTCTTTTATCAATACGTGCCATAGCTAGGCTTCTAATTGTCTCCAACATCGGCACAAATGGCATCTCTCTTGCTTTGGTAATAGTGCTGTTAAAGAACTCTGTTGAATTGTTTTCAACGTCCTTGTAGAAATTTTCTATCTTGTAAAACGCTCTACATCAAGTCATTGGGTTTGTCTTTTGTACGTCATTGTAAAATCCAATGTCGTAGCAGAACAACCTGTCCAAACGTTCTAGAAATTTTGGTTCGTTGTAACTCCATCCTAGATTCCATATCAATGGTTTCATATCCTTCTAAATCCCATGATTCTTCTTGAGATTGCCATAGATGTGCCTAACACACATACGATGTTCAATCTTTGGTAACTTTTTCTCCACGGCTTTAATCAGTCTCTGAAACATAATATAAAATTTCAGAAAACATAACATTTAAACCATAACAACAACCATCATTTAAACCATACCTTCTGCCTGTCCGATATCATAATGTAGCCTTCACCATCATTTAGTCCAAGGTCTTCCTTTACCTTTCTCACAAACCATAACCAATTATCACTGTTTTTCACCTGAACCAAACCCCATGCTATTGGGTAAATAGCATTGTTTGCATCCCTACCTAATGCTACAAGCACTTGTCCTATTAGCGGCCTACATATGTCTTTCCAAGACCTTCTAAGCACATCAAAACATATAAACAATCTGTTAATCTCCTCTTCACCTTTCTCGTTTGTTACGGTTTCTATTTCTACCGTAGAATTCTTGTTTGAGTAAACCAATTCAGCTGCATAGTCTCGGAGCCGAGCAAACTGAAGATCATACTCGGATTCAATCCACTTCAATGCCTTGTTGCGAGCTGTTTGACATTGAGGCCTAGATACAGTAATTTTCCATCTATCTTTAATCACTTCTTCAATTTTCATAGGCATAAAATACTCAGGTTCTTCCCGAATTCTATTAAGAAATAACCTAGCAATTTGTGGTACCTTTAGCATTTCACATTCTCCATTAGGAACACAGCTATGAGTATCTACATAAACCCTAACCTTCCACATTGCATCCTTAGGCAAAGTTGATGCATAAATATGCCAATTACAACCTTCACCTTCACTATCACCAATACATTTAAATCCAATCTTATCTTTATCATACCTTTACTGTTTTATATTTCGTACGATCCTCAGTGCGTAGTCTAGAACGCACTTTTTGAAAGCAACACCATTGAAAAACGTTTGGTTTTTGTATAAATGCCCATCACCACGCTTGATGTGGGTTTTCTCTCTCGGCATTGTGTTGATTTCTTCTTCCGAATCGCTATCTGGGTAAGCATCATGCCGAATGGAAGGCTCGTCGGCAAAGTCCCCCACCAATCTTTTGATTTTGAACTCATCCCGTTCTCCAGCTTCCTCGTCGAACTTGACATCCTCTCCATCTCCGCGAATCACTAACGCCATCTCCAATGGAAGCCGATTTTAGATTCGTTTTTGAGATTTTTTCACGATTTGGGATTCACGATTTCGATCTAGGGTTCACGATTTCGATCTAGAGTTCACGATTTAGGGGTTTTCGATTTGGGATTTTTTTCTAGGGTTGTCGATTTGGGATATTTTCTTCAGTTTTCGATTTTAGTTAAGTGTTTTCGGTTTAACAAACCGGTTTTAATGGGTCGGGTATTAATTAACAGGTAAATTGGGTTTTATCGGTTAATTAGTTTGTAATCGGTTTTAGTTTATAATAATTGGGTTAAATGGTTTTCGGATACAGTAGACTAATTGATTTGGGGAAATCAGTTTCGAACTTTTAATCGACGGAGAAATTGGTTTCGAACTTTGGATTCGGATAGAAATAAGTCTTTAACTTTCATTTCATGAAGATATGATACTATGGCTTAATTTAGAAGACATCTGATATTATAGGATACTTCACGTGGAGAAATAGATCGTCAGTCCAAATAATTACATACGAAGAAAGAAGAAAGTAACCTAATAACATTAGAAAGTACATATGGGTTTTATGGCCCAACACAAAGCTATTAAATCATATGGGCGGGTTTGGTTCGATTCAGGCTGGTCATGGGTGCTCTTAAATCATGTGGACGGGTTCGGTTCAAGCTGGATCATGGGTGATATGGATTCTTGGATGGATCATTTTTGTGGGCCATGTCAATTGTATCTTTTGTTGGACTTGTAATCATCACAATTTGGGCCCATATGTGTTGTTGGGTGTAGATGGTGGATAGTATGGATTGTGACTTTTGGCATGGTCTTCTCAACGTTCAACACTACAAGAGGCCAATCTTAGACGAAACACATCAAGATTGTCCCCTGTTTATATCCAACGTGTTCTACAAAGATAGTTCGTCTCTCCTTTAACTTTAGCTAGACCAGCATAATCCATCTGGCCTCCTCTTTATGATAGGATGGATTGATTGTAGGATGGTCTCCTCAAAGATGAAATGCTTCGGGCTTTTAATAAAATCAGGCCCAATATGAATTCGGCCATCACCTTTGGTAAATTCAACATACTCCTAATCTTATTTTAGGTTTGTCAAAACTCTCTACTTTCTATGATAAAAGAAATACATTAAAAACAAATAGGAAAGAATATATACATCAAATACAAATAGGAGACATTCACATACATTTTTAAAAAATAACTTTTCTTGACGTGTTATTAACAGAAATGTCATTCTGACATATCATCACCACATTGAATTTCAAATAAATATATATATATATATATATATACTTAAGTTAGTAGAATAATTACAATATATATAATTGTTATTAATTTGGTTAGATAATCAATATATTTTATTAAACTAACCAACAAATACTATTAAATCGTAAAAAAATGATTTTTCTATCCTTAATTTATATACAAAAATCAATATTAAAAATAAATTTAAATAAAATTTAAAATTTTATAAATATTTAATAGTAAACTATTATATAATTTGCGAATATTTCTGGTATAAATCTAATTATAGTTTATTATCAAAAGTTGTCGAGAGTTAGCAAAACAAACACAAAAAGAAAGAAATTCTATGCTTCTTGTTATATAGTATCTTGGTGTTATTTTTTTTTAAAGATATTGAAACTTATAAACATAGAGATACCTTAGAAATAACAAAGGGATACATCTTGTATTCCTATCTAGAAGCATTACAAAACAGTAATTAAAAAAAACAATCAAACCATCTTAAAAACCTAACAAAGTAGAAGAGACAAAAACAACTAAGCTTTGGCAGTATCTAGAGAAAAAGAAACCAAGAGTGATAAATAAATAAATATCAAGGTTTATTAATAACAAAATCTTGTAATGAAATGAAGAAATCTAAAATTCGTAATGGTAATAAATAATGATAAAGAATACAATCTTGATTATTAAATAACTTATTTGGGCAAATCAGACGACATTGACAGGCTTGCGAAGGAACATGAGCGAGGAAGGTGGCGCGTCACCAAACCACGCGCCGACGTTGAGACGTTCGTAGTAGTGAACGGAGTAAAGAGAGAGCGAGAGTTGAAGCTGATCTCTACTCCATAGGAGCTTAGGTAGTCGTGCTAAGACCGGACGGATACAGAGAAAGTAGAGACAACGGTAGCCACCGAGAGCCGAAACGACTGATCCAAGTGACATTGAAGGTCGTGGTGTGACTTGTCGGAAACAGAGTTCTTCCCATATTGAGTCGTTACGAGCCACTGCCGACCAAAGCCGGCACACGCATGCGGCTGAGCAGAGAGATGGCCCGTCTAGACGCCGAAGGATTTCTATGAGTACGTCATGGTGGTCGTTGATGCAAAACTTGGAAACTTGGTTCACTCTTTGTCTCTTGTTGTTACTTTTCTCGACCATGTTTTGTTTCTCCGACATGGTTAAAAAACTAGAGAGAGAGAGAGAAAGAGAGAGAGAGACTTGTGTTTCTAAGAGAGAATAATATACAGCTGTAGATATCACACGGGTGCAAAAATATACATATATAATGTGGTAAAGTGTGTATATATTGTGTTTTGAGTGAGAAGCAAAAGAGAGAGAGAGAGAAAGAGTGATGTCTATTTTGTATCTGTAAAATAATAATAAAAATTAATGTTGGTTGGGTGGTTCTTGTTGCTTTTGAAACCTTAGTCTATATATCATTACTTGTTGTCTCTTTTTGTTTTAAAAGCTATAGGTAGAACATATAACTATTTGTTTCTTTGCTTTACTAATCTTACATTTATCTTTTTATCCAATGACCAATGTAATTACCTAATACGCTACAAAACTATATATTCTATTTCCAATTATTAAGTGAAAATAATTGGATACTAATATATGTTTAGTGATCCATATATATGGTTACAATGAATGGTATATTAATTATCTTTAATATACTAATTAAGAAATATTTTAACAAAAAAATTTTATTTTCATGTGTAATTTATAAATATGTCATGTTGATCTATCACATTATCAAAATATTTTAAGGCAAATATTATATAAGATATAATTTATTAGAGTATTTACGAAAATGATATTACACAAATATTTAACAGTATACTGTATGTAAATTTTTTTTTTTCGATTTAAAAGATAAACATAATATAAAACAAAATAATATAAATTTTTAAAAATTAATCTAACAAAATATAAAATAAAAGTTTGGATTAATTGAAAATGTAACACATCTACAATTCATTACCTATTTAATAATATTTTCTATCCAGGATATAGAAAATTTAAAAATTTATAATCCGATTTAATTATCTATTTATTTTTATAATCAATATTAAAAATTTCAAAAATTTATTTCAATTAAGAAATAAATTATGCATACATCTAATTTATATTTAATAAATAAATAATTAATTATAATATATGAGTATGTTTCTTGTGCAAAGTATAAATCTAAGTCTAGTGAATGGATTATTTAGTAAGATAGCTTACTTATTGGAAAATTTTACCAAAAAGGTATGAGGTAACATTTCGGTAAAGAAGTGGTAAATTTTAAACATAATCAAAGAGGAATTGGTAATTAATGAATTTGTTATGTAATGTAAATTTAACTATATTATTATGATTTTTTATATTGTGAAGATATAATATAACTACTTTGTGAATTACTAGAAATTGGTGTGTACCTAAGAAAGTCAATAGGTTTTGGCACGAGAAGTATTTGTGTTGCTTAAAAAATAGAAACATTAGTGTGAGTCAAACATCTCTCACCCTCTATTTCACCAATCACATATTAAAAATTGAGATAATAAATATTGAACATATTTAGAAAAACATTAACTTAATTTTGTGTAAATACAATCCCCTAAGAAATATTTGGAAAATTAGTTTTAAAAATCTGTTTTAAAATCAGTTTTAGCAAAAATAATTATGATGTGGCTTAAAATGATGACATGAAAAATTAATTAAAAGAATATTTTTGATTGAGATTAATAGCTGAAAAACCTCTTACAATCTTTCATTAGTACTTAAAAATTTTAAAGTAATATAAAATATATTCTATAAATAAAAAAAAAAAATTGAAACATAATATTTTTATTAAAATATTACAAAATTTAAAGATAGTATCCATTTATTATTATAGGTTATTTCTAAATGCTCCTCTCTTTTTTACTTACTCTAATTTTGATTTTTTTTCGATAAAGATAAAAAAAATTTATAAACTATGGTGTATATATTATAGTGGGAATGAAAATATATTTCAAAGTTTGAGTAGAGAATTTTCGATATTATTGCTCATAATCTTAATATAAAAATGTTCAAATATGTTAAATCTCGAAAAGACATTTTAATCAATGGTGTATGTGCATTTGAAATGTCTAAATCCTCCACACTTTGCTAAATTACTACAAAACAAAATGTCGATCAAATCCCATTAACAAAGCTTTTTAGCTTTTTCATTAGGATTTTGAAATGTTTAGGATTCGCAATATTATTTTATCAAAACAATCATATAACATCAAATATACATCAAATTAGTTACGGTATATTTTTCTTTGAAACAAAAATTCAAAACATATTTTTATTCAAAATAAAATTTCAAAACTTATTTATCTTCATTTCAAATGCTTATAAGATTATATATTTGATACTAGATTATCTATATTTTAATTTACTACAAAATAGTATGATTTTACTTTGAGAACATTATTTGATATGAATATTGTTCTTACAAATTTGTTACGAATATTGTTCTCACAAATTTGCGACGGATAATATCATCATAAAAAATTGCAAATTTGCAAGAAATTTTTTCAATTCATACATTTACGTCGGAATATTAGATAGGATAGTTGATCGATTATATTTATTGACTTCATCAAAGATTGAATAACATTTTTAAAGTTTTTGTTCCAAATCTATTATACTAAAATTAAAATTCTCAAAATAATATAAATAATTTTGTAAAAATATTTAATTACTCTAAATATTATACATTATACGTAAACTTAAAACATTATATTTGAATTCTTTTTTTTAATTTACTATTTTATTTTTCTACTAAAATAAAGTTTTAATATATTTTAATCTTAAATTATACTATTATTAAAAACTAAAAATAATGATAATATTTTTGAAATAAAAACTTAAAAATGTTATTTTACATAATTTTTCAACAAAGAATTGTAAATTTAGTTGACAAATTTATTCATATTCAGGTGATTTTTTTTATTGGATATTTTTCTATTTTGCATAATTAATTTCCGTTATGCATGAAAAACGTATGCAGCTATGTGATCACTCCCAAGTCCCAACCATAAATATTTTAAAACTATAACAATAATACAAATGTATCATGGTGTTAGTGTATTTTTGAGATTATACGTTAGTGTAGGGTCGAAACATGTATAGTTATATATATCTCATACCAAAACCTTAATTTTCAATCCATATATATATTTATATCTCGAATATATTAATTGAAAAATATTTTAACAAATAAACTTTATTTTTATGTATCATATACAAACATGTCAACGTGTCAACCATCAAAATATTTTATAGTAAATATTACACTAAATATAATTTAATAAAGTATTTATGAAAAATAATATTAGATAAATATTTAGTAATATATTATATGTAAATTTTTAATATTATTTCGAAATTAAAAAACAAATATAATATAAAATAAAATTTTAAATTTTTAAAAATTAATCATACAAAATACAAAACAAAAATTTAGAATAACTGAATACTTATCACAATTATAATTTTTTATTTATTGAATTTATATTTACTAAATGAATAATTAACTTAAATATTTTTTCAACTGTCCTAGCCTGAACATAAAAGTAGTTAAATTAGATTAAGAAAACGAAACATTTATGAAAATTTCTTGGGAGTATATCTAACGGATAGTTATAGGTAGATAACATCTTAACGTATGCATATGAACATCTAGAGAGAGAGAAGAGAAAGATAGAGAGAAAGAGTTGAGAGAGATAGAGAGAAAGAGTTGAGAGAGAGATAGAGAGAAAGAGTTGAGAGAGAGATAGAGAGAAAGAGTTGAGAGAGATAGAGAGAGAGAGAGAGAGAGAAAGAGTTGAGAGAGATAGAGAGAGAGATAGAGAGAGAGATAGAGAGAAAGAGTTGAGAGAGAGATAGAGAGAAAGAGTTGAGAGAGATAGAGAGAGAGAGAGAAAGAGTTGAGAGAGATAGAGAGAGAGATAGAGAGAGAGATAGAGAGAGAGATAGAGAGATAGAGAGAGATAGAGAGAGATAGAGAGAGAGAGAGAGTTGAGACTTGAGAGAAAGAGAGAGATGAGAGAGAGAGAAAGAAGAGAGAGAGATAAAGAAGAGAGAGAGATAGAGAGAGAGAAGAGAGAGAGAGAGTTGTGACTTGTGAATGGGAATCAAGGTGAAGTGAAGAAGGATCCAAGGGAAAGAATCCACAAGAGAGAGAGAGAGAGAGAACTGCAAATCCGATGCTCTTCCAATTTCTTTTTTTTATTACATATAAAATTTTCTATACCTAATTAAGACTCAAATGTACACAACCTATTTTATTTAAATTTTTTTATATTAAAACTTACAAATATACATACATATGCATGTCTTTGTGTATATATACACTTTTCATTTCTCGAGGTAAAAGAGACATCGTTGTTCTTTCTTCTTGTTGTTTCTTATATTTACTTTTATTTTTGAGTTTTTCCATATGTCTTCTTCACATTCTCATCTTTCTTCTTTCAGGACCGTTGTGCAGTTGTCTACACGTATATGTGTAAAAGTAAAAATACCTAGAAATAGCAATGATGTAACAAGACTTGTTACACACTAACTATACATATTTATTTTATTATTCAATTAACTTTACAAGTTTCATTCAATTTGTTTGATGTAATACCAAAACATACTTTTTCGTCTGCTACCACACTGTTTTAATCTACTTAAATTTTTGTTTCCCCCATTTTGGGTTTATATTTGTTTTGCTACTCGTATTTTTTTTTAAAATTAATATCATAAAATAGTATTATTTTAAATTTATCTTTCAAATTTTAACATAATAAAACTAAAATTCTAAAAATACTCCAAATTATTATATAAAAATAATTATTTATTTTAAATAAATTATATATAAAATTAAAACATAATATTTGTATTCATTTTTTTCAATTTATGGTTTAAATTTTTTTATAAAAAAAGAAGTTTTTAATTATTTTAATATTAAATTTGTGCAATTTTAAAAAATTTAGATGATTACTAATATATTTGAAATAAATATATTAGTAATTGAGTTGGAAATTATTTGAAACTTGAAATACTAATATTTTTATCATTTCTCGTCGAACAATCGTAGAGAACCATCCAATTGCAACGATAAAAGAAAGTATAAAAAATTTTAAATGAAAAAATTAAGGAAAAAGCAAAAGAAAAAAAACAACAATAAGCATCTAATAAACATTTAGTCAATAAGCAACTATTTAGTTGTCTTTATGGCATTGGAATTTCGCCAAAAATAGCAAATCCAAAATTCGTTATAGATTGGATGCAATGTATAAAATGGATTTTTAATTTCAACTCTAACAAATTATTTAAGAAGAAATAAGTAAGAATTTTGGTTGTCAATTTTTAATTATATTTTATCTTTCCAATATATATATATATAAAATTAAGTAATATCCTAAAATAATATTATTTTAAATTTATTTTCTAAATTCAGCATATTAAATATAATTTTTTTTAAAGTACAAAGTATCATGTGAAAAGAATTATTTATCTTAAATAAACTATATATAAAATTAAAATATTATATTTGAATTTTTTTTCCTAATTTAGGATTTAACTTTTTTATTAGAAAAACATTTTCAATTATTTAATTATTAAATTTGTGTTATTTTTGGAAAAATAAACTAATGGTACTATATTTGAATCAAAAGTTTAAAATAGTGTTATTTTAAACAATTTTTTTATATAATTTTCTAAAGTAGTATTATTTAAAACTTTATTTTAAATTTAATACTATTAGTTTATTTTTCTAAAAATAGTATAAATTTTAATACTAAAAATATCTTAAAACATATTTAATAAAGAAAAATAAAATTTTAATTAAAAACTCAAGTATAATATTATAATTTATTAATTAATTTAGGAAAAATAAATATTTTATATAAAAATTTATATTATTTTTAGAATTTTAATTTTTGTATGCAAATTTAGAAGAAAAAACTTAAAGGAATGCTATGCTATTACTCTATATTATATTATTAATTTTCTTAATTATTGAAATGTTGAATCTAGGAAAATAACAAAGAACATAATTATGAAATATCATAAGTGAGATGTTTGTCGCTCTTCTATTTATTTTCTTTCAAATGTTTACTTACTCTTTCAGCGACTAGCTTTTGTACTTTGTCAAAAGTGTGACATGTGAAGCATCCAATTGGTCAACCTTTTATAATTATCGTATTGACTCTTATTTATTATTTTATTTTTTTTCCCAATGGAAATCGAATAATTAATTATGAAAATAACACTAACGTCTCTCTCTCTCTCATCGTTTTCTGTAAGTTTTTATTCATTTGAGACAAAACTTGTTAAATTTTTTAATTAATAACAATTTTTGGTTTTGCTAACATTTGGTTACTAAGATCCGATAGAAGAAGTTAAAGAAAAACTATTAAAATATTATGGATAGTTGTACAACAACTTATATTTGTTTATATCTTTATATAAATATGTATTTTATAACATCAAAATTATTAAAATATAATATATAGGTTCCGACTAGTAACATATAGTATGATAAGGTTAAGGTATAGTAAATGTTGTAATCCAATGTAACTTGTAGTCAATATTATCTGCTAGAAACTATATATATGGGTTAATTATACTAGAGTAATACCCTAAAATAGCACCTTTTAAAGTTTTTCTTCCAAATCTAGCATCATAAAATTAAATTCTCAAAAATAGCATAAAAACTTATGTAAAAATACTTATTTATTCTAAATAAATTATACATAAACTTAAAGTATTGTATTTGGGTTCATTATTTGTAATTTAGGGTTTAATTTTTTCTATTAAAATATAGTTTTAATGCATTTTAATCTTAAATTTGTGCTATTATTAGAAATTTAAACTAATGAAGCTATTTTTGGAACAAAAACTTAAAATGGTGCTATTTTAGACATTTGCCCTAATTACTATCCTTGTCAAAACAAATTTACTTAATAACATTTTTGTAGCATAAGTTGCCATATGTATTATTAAAAACAAGATTAAGAATAGTAAATAGGATAGTGATTATATCATCTTTACATTCTATCTCTATGTAGAATTCGACTCTACTTTTGTTTGTATAAAAATATTAAAATTTTATATAAAAATATTAGATTATTTGATCAGTTTGTGACAAAAATATTTAATTATACTAACAGGATGACATGTAATACTCTGCAAGATAAGTTACAATATGTATTATTAAAAATGAAATCAATTTAAAGTAATTAATTATGGTACTTTATTACAAATTTAATGATAAAAATGTATTTAAATGGGTAATTGATAAAAAATAATATTATTTTAAATTTTTTTCTAAATACTATTAGTTTAAATTTTTAAAAATAGTATAAATTTTAATATTAGATATTTTAAAAAAAAATTTAATAAAGAAAAATTAAATTCTAAATTATAAAAAGAATCTAAATATAATATTTGAATTACAGTTGAAAGTTATTTATGATAAAATATGTATTTTCAGAAAATAATTTATACTATATTTAGAATTTTAAATTTAAAATGATAAACTTGAAATAAAAAGTTAAAAACATACTATTTTACGGTATAAAAAATTAGGTGAAAATATTTAAAACTGAATTAACAAAAAACTAAAGACAAAAAAGGTTCGAAAGAAATATGAAAAATACTAACTCAACCTGTAATTCATCATATCTTTCATAATTTTGAATTAAGCAATTTACGGAAGGCATAACTCAAAATTTTAAATCAAATATTATAAATTTAATTAGGATATTATGTTGATTTGCTGTAACCCAAATAAGCGAACACAAAACTCTAAATTAAAATTTAAACAAGTTTAGAAAATATTTTAAAATATTACATTTTAAAGTTTTTATTTCAAAACATTACAAATAATTTTGTATATTATTTTTACACAGATAAATTAAAAATAATTAAATATTTTGTTGTGTTCTTTACTTCTAATTTATAGCTTAAATCTTCACCAATAAGGTTTTAGTTATTTTTATATTAAATTTTTGATATTTTAAAAGGAATAATTATATATAGTATTATTTTAAAGAAAACTTTAAATTATAGTATCTTTGAAAATTGCTCTTTATTATAGTAAATATCATTTACTGAAAAACACTTCAATATAACTGTTATAGTCATTAATAATATAAAAGTTTGTTATATATAGACTTCAAAAAGTTAAAAACTGCAAAGAAGCTAATAAAAACAAAAATATTGAAAATAAATAAGCAATAAAGGGATAGTATGTCAATTTATGGCATTGGTATCCAATGTCAGTCTCACTACTTCAACTTCCTACTTACTCAACTTTCTGATATAAATAATAATAATTTACTGAGATCGAGAGCACATTACACAAAGCACACATTTTGGTCAACCCTAAGTCTATAACAAGTAAAAAAAATTAGCCAAGAAAACAAGATTTACATATAGGCCCCTCTCACCATGGACATTCGGTTTACTTAGATTTTTTTTAATCGATTTATTTGGTTTATTTATATTTTTGAATTGGTTTTTAGTTTATTTAGATTTTTAAGTCGATTTATTTGGTTTACTTAGATTTTTAAATCAGTTTATTTGGTTTATTTAGATTTTTTAAATCGGTTTATTTGGTTTACTTAGATTTTTTAAATTGGCTTATTTGGTTTATTCAAATTTTTTGAATCGGTTTATTTGGTTTATTCAGATTTCTGAATCAGTTTATTTGGTTTATTCAGTTTTTTTAGTCGGGTTATTCAAATTTTTTGAATCGGTTTATTTAGGTTTTTTTGAATCAGTTTATTCGGTTTATTCAAAATTTTTGAATCGGTTTATTTGGTTTATTCAAATTTTTTGAATCGGTTTATTCAGATTTTTTGAATCGGTTTATTCAGGGGTTAATCGGTTTATTCGGTTTATTCAAATTTTTCGAATCGGTTTATTTAATTTATTCAGATTTTTTGAATCGGTTTATTTGGTTTATTTATTTTTTGAGTTGGTTTATTCCTTTTATTATTTTTTGCATCGATTTATTCAGATTTTTCAAATCCGTTTATTCAGATTTGGTTTATTTAGTTTTTTTAATCCGTTTATTTACTATAAAGAGTTTTCAATTTTTAAAACTATTGACAAATTAAATCGAATAAACATTTGCTTCGGTTCAAAATTCAGTTTTTTAATTCAGTTTTAAATGTTAGAATTAGTTCCAATATAATATGAAAATAAAAAATTAATTTATAAAATAACATACATTATTTTGGTTAATTTGGTTATTTTTTATATTTTTTTGGAATATGATCAATTATTGTTGACCGAACGAAAAACCGATTATATATTCAAAATTTGCGAATCTATTTAACATTTAAAATCAACTTAAAACCGAATAAACTAATTCAATCGGTTTGATTATTTCAGTTGTTACTCGTAGCCAGCCCTAAGTCCCTCCATAAAAATCTATTGATAATTTTATGTACATATTTTTGCAATTAAATACAATGTTTAAATAGATATAACATATAAGTAAAGAAGGATTTGGTAGTGATTAAAGGAGCTAATAATAAGAGATTAAGATGGGATAAAGAGATAAAAGCACAAGTACAAATGATAAAAGAAAACAAAGAAGAAAAAAGGTGAACACAAACATCCCCAACAATAAAACAAACAAATTCTAACACATTTCTGCCTTATTTGTCCACATTTCATTTCACCTTCACATGTACATACACTTCTTTCAGGCTTTATTTGTATTTTCTTTTTCAATCATTCTTACATTTATACTATATTCTCCGTTTTAATATAAATATCACATTAAGAATATTTTTGCGGTGCAAAATATTTTTTCAGTTTATAATTTTTACAAAGTTGCAAGCAAAATAGTTTGTCTCTTCTATTCATACATCTAAACATATATATATATATATATATATATATATATATTACATTAACTAAATTAAGTCTAATCTAAGTTTAAATTAGATGGGCTTAAAGCCCAACTCAATACTTCTTCTCAAATTGGAATATATATATATATATATTATATATATATATATTACAATTGTCCAGCTTGTCAAGAAACGTACCAAATGAAACACTTCAATGTTTTAGTAATCATGTTAGTAAATTGTTTCATAGTTCTAATATATATAAAATTGACGATCTATTTCTCAATCAAAACTATCGTATAGTATTTATGACGATTGATTTTTTTATCAAAACTATCGTATAGTACTTATGACGATCATATGAATTGAATTTAATATTTTTATCCGGTGGTAAATCAGTAATTAATTAAGTTTCATTATTTTACAGGGATCGCAGTCTTTGTGACATTATTAAAGATCCAATTTGTCGACCTTTTGGAGGGAAAGTTGTTGTTTTGGGTGGTGATTTCAGACAAACACTACCTGTTATACCTAAAGGAAGTCGAGCTCATATAGTTTTAGCTGCTTTAAATTTCTCATATTTATGGAAGAAATGCAAAGTTTTGAAGTTAACACAGAATATGAGGCTTTTGTCTGAGCAAAATATTTGTGAAGCAGAAGAGATTAAAGAATTCTCCCAATGGGTTTTGGATGTTGGTGATGGAAACATTAATGTACCAAATGACGGTGAAGCTATGATTGACATTCCAAATGATCTTTTGATCAATGTGTGCAATGATCCAATAGAGGCTATAGTTTCTACGGTTTATGGAAACTCATTCAAAACAATAAAAGATCCTAAATTCTTTCAAGAAAGAGCTATTTTGTGTCCTACAAATGACGATGTTACAAAAATCAATGATTATATGTTGGATCTTCTTACAGGTATGATTCTAAATTTTATTTCATATTTTTATAATGAAATCCACAATTCAATATTATTTGTTGACATCATATACTTAAATGTTTATTTATTGCTTTTAAAATGTATTTTCAGGTGAAGAACATATATACCTGAATTCTGACAACATAGACCCATCAGATTTGAACTCAAAGGATGATTCCGTATTTTCTCCGGAATTTCTAAATAACATAAAGACATCAGGGTTGCCGAATCATAGTCTACGATTGAAGGTTGGTACACCTGTTATGGTACTACGAAATATTGATCCCTCAGATGGTTTATGTAACGGAACAAGATTACAGATAACTCAACTAGCCAATCACATAGTCGAAACTAGAATTATCACAGGAAAAAGAGAAGGAGAGAAAGTGTTCATTCCGCGTATGGTTATAACACCATCAGATAATAAACTACCATTCAAAATGCGGCGTCGACAATTTCCATTGGATAAACTAACACCGCTGTAGCATTTGCTATGACAATCAACAAAAGCCAAGGACAATCACTTCAAAATGTGGGATTATTTTTACCTAGACCGGTGTTTTCACATGGACAATTTTATGTAGCAGTATCTAGAGTGAAAAGTAGAAAAGGACTAAAGATTCGAATAACAGACAAAGATGGAAATCCACAACAGAGTACTATGAACGTGGTTTACAAGAAAGTATTTGATAATTTAAACAAAGATGTTAGGTTTGAAACAAATTTGTAATGTTTTGAAGTTATCTTCTTTTTGTTTTGAAATGATTATGATACATTACGTTTTCTTCTATTATTCTTATTTAAGTAACATAATCACTAAATTATAAACTAATTTTAGTGCTAATATTGGTACAACTATGAGAGTTGTACTCTTTACGTTAGATAATGAAATATAAAATATTTTAATTTACCAAATACGTTTTCAGTACATATTTAAGAAAGATGACAATGTATATTTGCATGTAAAATTCAAATGTATGTGTAAAAACACTAAAACAACATCATATTTTCTAAATATGTCTTTTATAGTAAAGAATCCATTTACACTGTATCGATTTTGTTTACCATGAGATCAATAGAATTTATATAATTTATTTAAATTATAAAAATATTTTTATATTAAATAATATAATATATATATGATTATTAATGTTATATATATATATATATTTAAATACATAACTATAAAATAAATTAAATTAAATTATATATGAATAAATGATTTAAATATAATTGTATTTAACGAACTAAAAATTTTACTTACGTTAAAAAAATTATGTCAATATATAATTTTTATTTATTAAATAGTTAATATAATATACGAATATTTTTTTCCACACAGGACGCGGATCTAAATCTAGTACATATATATATATATATATATATATATATATATATATATATATATATATTACAATTGTCCAACTTGTCAAGAAACGTACGAAATGAAACACTTCAATGTTTTAGTAAACATGTTAGTAAATTGTTTCATAGTTCTAATATATATAAAATTGACGATCTATTTCTCCATCAAAACTATCGTATAATATTTATGACGATTGATTTCTTTATCAAAACTATAGTATAGTACGTATGACGATCATATGAATTGAATTTAATATTTTTATCCGGTGGTAAATCAGTAATTAGTTAAGTTTCATTATTTTCAAGGGTATAATCTCTTTTTCCATAGCATTATTTTACAATTTTAGTTGCATTATTTGAATGAACGAGGTTTAGAAGCAGTGATATTGGCTAGAAAACTTTGTAGGATTTTGAAAACAAATTAAAACTCATATAGTTAACAATGATATAAACAACCAAAAGTACCAACATGATGAAAAAGACGAATGTTGCCCAAATAAAACCTCATATGGTGTTTTCACTAATAACGGATGAATTAGTTCGATTAATGTGGTAATATGTTGTAAGAACAAAATCACCAAAAAAATCAAGGGGTAAAGCAATTTGAAATTGTAAAGATCGCATGACATTGAACATCCAAACAACTCGTGAATGATCATCAACAATGATAAAAAATATAAGTAGATATGCATGTTGCAAGAACGGTATGGTCTCCAGACATCGTGATGCGAATAGTAAATATAGTATATGCTTTATTGTCATTTTCCAAAAAGCAAAACTGTGATTGTTTGGCTTAGACACAAATATCACAAAAAAATATTAAAAATCTTAGAAGCTCCTAAATCAACTAAACCAGATAATTGAGAAAACACAAACGTCGCAAGGTGCCTTAACAGTGCCACAACTCGCAAACATCAAAACGACTCACTACATTAACCAGAACGCCAGAAACTTCACGAAAATAGTAGATATCATCACACTCATCACTTGCTCTAATCACCATCCTCGTAAAACAGTTTTGCAGATAACAAAACTTATTAGTGAATATTGTGATATATGATTTTTTCCTTCAGAAAACAAGCTACTGAAAGCAATGTATTCGTCAAGTAAGCTTGAAGAGAACAAAAGAAAGAGTGAAAGTGCCACCAAAGCACAATTTTTCGTTGCCATCATAACAGTTCCATTAAGAAGGCTAATTGGACACGTAACTATATAGAAAAAAATCAACCAAAAACCTACTGGAGAGATGATGAGATGTGTTGATGTCAGTATTAAGACGCACTAAAGTGTTGTTCTTGCTATTGTTTAAGAGAGCAAGCAATGTACTCCTTTTTATTAACATTGCCTATCAAAACGATGTCGCATTACCAAATAAACAACATGTGGACTTGAACACTGTGGGCCTCGCAAAGTGGAAATGGAAGCCTAAATCTGAGCACCAACGGCTTTCTGCAACTTCCGATAAGGAGGAGGTGAAAACAGAGGTAAAAGCAGAGGACATGCAACAGTGGAATCAGGTTGTGCAGAAAGTACATCGAATGACGTTAAACTTCAAAAATCGGTTTAATGTTCTATCATCCGAAGACAATGGTTAAATGAACTGTAAGAATGTGACATCTGTCATTACGATTTTACATGTTTTCTCGTTCAGCAAATCATGTATAAAGGCATTGTTTTATGACTTTCTTGTGAAATTGAAAAACTCTTATCAATGGAAAATTTCAGTTTCACATTCAAATCTTAGTTTTTTTTCATGGTATCAGAGCCATCACGACTGACTGTGTTATTATCAAAGTTATTCAAAAAAATTATATTTTGTGGAAAACACAATTCAAAGCATTTCTTTCTGAGCTAAACTTACTTGGCTTCATCACATGCGCTACTCCAAAACCTCCAACTCTCATTACAATACCTGGAATAAATGGCGCTGATCAGTTTTCAAGGAATCCAGACTATCAAAAGTGGATACAAACTGATCAAGTTGTTCATTCATGGCTTTGGAGATCTTTTTCTAAGGAACTCTTTAGTGTTGTGGTTGACAGCAAGACATCACAAGAGGTGTGGGTTTCACTTGCTCGACACTACAACATGGTATCTTCTTCTTATTTCTTTGAGCTGTAGAGAAAACTACAGAATGTTTCAAAACTCGATAAAACCATGAGTGATTATCTTAAAGACATAAAGCTTATATGTGATTAGTTGACATCTATAGGAAGCTCAGTTACAAAAAAGATGAAGATTTTTGCAACTCTCATGGTTTAGGACGAGAGTACGAACCTATTAAAATAAGTATTGAAGGAACCATGGACAATATTCCTAGCCCAACCTTTGAAGACATTGCTCTTCGACTCACTGCTTATGAAGATATTTTATAGAGTTATGTCACAACAAATGACATCTTACCACATCTGGCCTTTAACACTGTCCAATTTTCTCAAAGCTACTGTTGAGAAAAGGTACTCCTTTAGCTTCTTTTGTAAATGGTTTTCTACAAAACTTTTCGTGGAACAATGACTTTTGCTTTCAATTTAAGAACTTGGTTTACGTTGAGATAGGTGAATGTTGTTTTTACTGAGAAGTAGAGAATGTGTTTTGCTAGAAAGAAAATAAGAGCACACAATGATTTACGAGTTCATGCCGTTGATAGGCCCTACGTCTCCGGAAAATATTCTGGGGATTCCACTAAACACTTGCTCGAACTTGAGCTAGGAACTTCTTACAACTGTGTCTCACACTGTCTTTGCTACACTCTCTCTTAGACTCACACTCTTGCACACTCTAACGTCTATTTTCAGCCTTTTATACTCTTAAGGCTAAGACCTTTACAAACTAAAGAAAAATTTGAAAGAGAAGTCGATTTCTCTTCCTTCTTTTAATTCTTTAGAATAAAATTGTAGACAATCCTTAAATGTGCAGTTCTGAATTCACTTCTGCAACTTGTTCTTTCTACAGTTTTCAGACTTGTCTTTAGTGTAGTACTTGAAGACACAATGTTTATTGCACTTATTCTGAGGAGAATGTTGTAGAATAAGAATGGTTGACATTCTTATTTTTTCTTCAGCTGAAACCTTCTTCGTGTGACAGAGTCTTTTTCCCACTCTAGTCATTTCCACTTACTTTATTCTCAGCCTGCACCTGCAACATTTCTCAGAGATTTAAACTAATCTCTACAAAACTTCACCTTAGTTTCAATCTCCTCATCATCAGTGTCATCTCCTCCTTAGTTTAGTTAATTCCCCTTTTCCGGATTCCTCCTGTTTCCCTATGTTCTAGAGACTCTGAGTAAACTCCAAGGCGCACATGAACAGTTTTGGTAAAGATATCAGCTGGATTCCTCCGAGTTTATCTTTGAAATCTTTATTTCACCTTCTGCAATCTTATCCCTTATGAAATGCAGTCGCACATCAATGTGCTTGGTTCTCTCATGATGAACCGAGTGCTTGGATAATGAGATTGCACTTTGTGAATCACTCATGATTTCCACTTGTTCCTGCACAAAACCGAGTTCATTTTCCAACCCTTTCAGCCAAATACCCTCTTTACTGCTTCTGTCAATGCCATATACTCTGATTCTATTGTAGAAAGAGCCACGACTTTCTGCAACCTTGATTTCTAGCTGATAGCATTCCCAGCTGCAGTGAACACAAAACCAATGACTGACCTTCTCTTATCAAGGTCTGTAGCGTAATCAGAGTCTGAAAAACCCATCACTTCAAGATCATTCTGTTTCTTGTAACACAGCCTGTAACTTTTGGTTGCCTTTATGTATCTAAGAACCCATTTCACAGCATTCCAATGATCTTTTGTAGGCTTACTCATGTACCTACTGATGACACACGTAGGATAAGCCAAATCTGGTCTAGTTCCTATCATTGAGTACATTATGCTTTCCACAACATTAGAGTATGGAACCGATTTCATATAATCTGCTTGAGCAAGGAGTTCTGCTTCTATTGCTGCCTTAAGCTTAAAATGAATTCCCAGAGGTGTCTGCACCTCCTTAGAATGTTCCATACCATACATCTGCAGAACTTTGTTCATATACTCTTCTTGAGAAATTTCTAACTTCCCATTCCTCCTGTCCCTTCTGATTTCCATTCCAAGGATCTTCTTGGCTTCACCTAAATCCTTCATGTCAAACTCTGCTTTCAACAGATCTTTCAACAGATCTTTCAACAGGTCCTGGAGCTCTGATACCAATTTGTTGAGAAAAGGTACTCCTTTAGCTTCTCTTGTAGAGGGTTTTCTACAAAGCTTTTCCTGGAACAATGACTTTTGCTTTCAATTTAAGAACTTGGTTTACGTTGAGATAGGTGAATGTTGTTTTTACTGAGAAGTAGAGAATGTGTTTTGTTAGAAAGAAAATAAGAGCACACAATGATTTTCGAGTTCAGGCCGTTGATAGGCCCTACGTCTCGCCGGAAAATATTCCAGGGATTCCACTAAACACTTGCTCGAACTTGAGCTAGGAACTTCTTACAACTGTGTCTCACACTGTCTTTGCTACATTCTCTCTTATACTCACACTCTTGCACACTCTAACGTCTATCTTCAGCCTTTTATACTCTTAAGGCTAAGACCTTTACAAACTAAAGAAAAAATTGAAAGAGAAGTCGATTTCTCTTTCTTCTTTTAATTCTTCAGAATAAAGTTGTAGACAATCCTTAGATGTGCAGTTCTGAATTCACTTCTGCAACTTGTTCTTTCTGTAGTTTTCAGACTTGTCTTTAGTGTAGTACTTGAAAACACAATGTTTCTTGCACTGAGTCTGAAGAGAATGTTGCAGAATAAGAATGGTTGACATTCTTATTTTCTCTTCAGCTGAAACCATCTTCGTGTGACAGAGTCTTTTTCCCACTCTAGTCATTTTCAATTACTTTGTTCTCAGCCTGCACCTGCAACATTTCTCAGAGATTTAAACTAATCTCTACAGCTACTATATGAATCGTGGTAGAGGTCAGTTTTACAGAAGAGGAAATCGTGGCAGAGGCACCTTCTCAACAGAGAGCGTGGTTTTCACGAACAAATATCACCCTATCAAACTTTTTCAATATAGTCTGACATTAAATCAAGATGCCTGCTGCAATGACAACCATGAGGATAACAGAACTAAATGATTCTTCAGGACATGAGTGGTTTCCAAATACACGAGCAAGTGTACATTACCAACACTCCTCAAAATCTACATCAAACTCGCCCCTACAATAGATCTAATGCTGTTATGGTGGATGATAGAAACTTTTTGCCCATCACTCACAGTTCCTCAACCATTTTAACATCTTCCTCATGTCTGTTGCCATGACAAAATGTTCTTGTTTGTCCTAACATTACAAAATCTCTCATTTCAGTATCTAAAATCACAAATAACTATCCTTGCTCTTTTAAGTTTGATTGTAATGGGGGTGATTGTTAAGTATAAGGTAACCAAGAAGCTAATAATGTTGGAAAGAAATAATGTTGGGCTCTATGTGCTGAAGGATAACCCAGCTGCTCAAGCTCATGTTTTCTATTCCAGTTTACAACACTTAGCTAGTGATGTAACTTGGCATAGGCGACTGGGACATCGTAATGCTCAAGTTCTTCAGGAACCTATCCTCATCAAAAGTTATCTTCATTAATAAAAGAACAAGTCTTATGTGTGAATCATGTAGACTTGGCAAGAATGTTCATCTTTCTTTTAATACTCTAGACTTTGTTGCAACTAAACCATTTCAAAGAATTCATTGTGATCTTTCAAGTCCTGTACTAGTTATGTCAGTTCAAAGCTTTCGTTACTATGTAATTTTGATTGATAATTTGTCAAGATATTGTTGGTTTTATCCCTTATAGCTGAATGCAGATTTCTTTGCAATTTTCATCACATTTTAGAAGTTAGTAGAAAACCAGTTTGATGCTAAAGTTGGATCTTTTCAATGTGATGATAGAGAGAATTCACTACCAAAATATTTCTTGAACATCGCAATCACTATGGCATACAAAAATTAGTTTCTTGCCCTCACACACCTTCACATAATGTGCTTGATGAGAGAAAACACAGACACTTATTTGATTTAGGACTGTCAATGATGTTTGAAAGCAAGATTCCTCAAAACTATTGGGTTGAAGCTCTCTTTACATCAAATTTTCTAATCAATCTACTTCCCACTACAACTTTACAGCCTCTTGAATCTCCCTATCAGAAGCTACATGGAACCACTCCCACTATTCTTCTCTAAGAACTTTTGGATGTGCATGTTATCCTGTGCTAAGGGACTATGCATCTAACAAATTCGATCCACAATTTTTTAAATGTATTTTTATTGGATATAACCATAAATACAAAGGTTATAGACGTCTCTATCCACCCACTGGCCGAGCCTATATCATTAGACATGTTGTTTTTAATGAATAATACTTCCCTTTTCAAAATCATTACAGTTCACTTCAACATCAATCTAAATCTGCCTTGTATAATGCATGGCTAAGAAGCTTCTGTACTCCTACTGTCTCAGCCTCTAAACAGCATAATTCTGAGACATCTGAAACAATCTTTACTTCACATATTCGATCCTCAGTACCAGCTCAAGACAATTCTTTTGAACAAGCTTTAACATATCATGAAAATCACTCATCTTTTGAAGTGTCTGAAGTGGAAGTAACTATTGCTGCAGAAGAAGGTTGTTCTGGGCGTACGACATGCCTAGATCATGTACCTATAGGCGATAACAATCTTTTTTCTTCTAGTGGACAGTTACTCCAGCTTCCTCTCACACTGTCCAAGATACTTTCCTGCAAAATGAGTAATCTATGCCTTCTTTTGATCCTATGATTACTCGACTTCGAGCTGGCATACACAAGCCTAATCCGAGGTATGCTCTCTTCACATCTAAAACAGATCATCATGAACCAAAAATAGTGCATTCTGCTTTAAAACATCCATGTTGCCTTCAAGCAATGAAAGAAGAAATGGAACATTGTGCTGAAACTAAAACTTGGTCACTTGTTCCTTGCACTTCTGATATGCATGTCCTTGGTAGCAAATGGGTTTTCAGAACCAAGTTACATGCAGATAGATCATTAGACAAATTTAAAGCAAGAATAGTTGCTCAAGGTTTTAATCAAGAAGAATGTATAGACTACCTTAAAACTTATAGTCCAGTGGTTCGTACAACAACTGTTAGAATTATGCTTCATGTTGCTAACTTGCTATAGTGATGAAATGGCCTATAAAGCAATTATATGTCAAGAAGGCCTTCTTACATGAGGATTTATTAGAAACAGTCTATCACTAAAAGAAAACTTCGGTTTTACAACCACGAAAGTGGTCGCAAAGTGGTCGTAAAGTGGTCGTACAACTGTATTTTGTGACTACTTTGCAACCACGTGAAGTGGTCGCAAAGTAGTAGTCGCAAATCAGTCGCAAATTTGCGATTGATTTACGATCACGGAAATAGTGGTTTATTTTACGACTAATTTGCGATCACTTGGTGGTGACTATTTTTGTGACTAATTTGCCACTGAATTTCCGTAACAAATTTTGCCACCGTTTTGCGACTACATATGTGGTTGCAAAATATGTAGTCACAAATCAGTCACAAAATTTTATGACTGATTTGCGACTACAAGAGTAGTGCAGTCGCAAATCAGTCACAAAATTTTGTGACTGATTTTCGACTACGTTTCTACTGTAGTCGCAAATCGGTGGCAAACATTGCGACTGATTTGTGATCACATGTATGAAGGAGTCGCAAATCGGTGACAAACATTGCGACTCATTTGGGACTAATTTGCAAATACAACGTAATTAGATTTAAAAAAGAATATATAATTTTAAATTATTATTGAAATAATTTTTATATTTTGAAAATAAAAATATTAATATTTATTAAATTTAATTTCAAAATATTTAAATTATTTCAATAATAAATGTAAAATATTTTTTGTAAATATAAATTTTAATAATATTTTTAAAAATTAATTTCAATAATAATATTAATATTTTGTAATTAGAAATATTAAATAATAATTTTTATTATTATTTTTAATATTAATATTAGTTAATTTTTTATAAATATTAATATAATAGTTTATAATTTATGGTTTAATATTAATATTATTTAATTTTTTTATTAATTTATAATAAAATTATTTGAAAATATTTTTGAAAATTAATTTCCAAAATTATTACGTTTTAATAATATTTTTAAATTTTTAATTATGACTATTTTCATAAATTATAATTTTTAAACTATTAAATATTATAAATAGTTTTTATTAATGAATAATAAATTTTATAATATTCAATAAAAAATATATGAACTAATTAATATAAAATATTGAATAAAAAGAAAATAAAAATAAAAATTCTAATATTTATTATTGAAATTTTAATTTACAAGAAAAAAAATTTTAATTTTCAAACGGCGGAAATTGGAAATCTGAAGACGAGAATGGGGTCGGGGTCGGAGTCGTTGATTGTTCCTCTGTGCAATCGTTATCTCGCATATAGGAGGCGAATGCGGGATTCGTCCGTTGGAAATACCCGAAGAGCATCTTCAAGCTCGAGATATTCTTTTGGTTTTTTCTATTCAGCTCTTGCATCTTCTGATTTGCTTCCAAAATTTGCACGTTTTGTTGTTTAATTAACGCGTTTCGTTCTTGAAATATTACGTACTTGGGAGAATTGATTTGCATCCCAGTACGTCTACCCATAGAATGTACGCAGTTCAGGCTACCGAATCCATAAAGACGGTCTCGGTCATCCGCAACAAAAGAATACAAAATAACAAAAAACAAAAATTAAATAATAAATTTAATTATTTAATTAATTATAAAAATATGTTATAACAAAAAACTTTAAAATTTTTTTTTACCTGAATGAAGATCTCATTCTTCTGTTCTGGAGTCAGCTCAAATGGACGGGAAGTTCCATCAGATGTTTCTGTTGGATCGACCTCCACGATCGCCATATTCTCTTGGATGTTTCGTTCGTATGCTTCACAGATTTGTTTTGTTTTCAAATCTACATACGAACCATCCGGTCTTGTGTGAGTCTTTATAAAGACATCACCTATTGAGACTGGTTATCTCAAATTATGTTCCTTCACAGATATTGAAATAAATTTTATTTAATTAATAACAAAAATGTTAATTAAATTTAAAGAAAAAAATGACTTACCATTTTTTGCTGGACTTGAATGTAGGATTTTTGGCCCGACAAATATTTATGCAGGCCAAGACCATCCCGAGCAGAGTTGCGGTTATGAGAGGATTTGGTACTCCTCTCGGTAGATGTTTATGTTCCCCAATAGTCTGTCATAATTTTATACAAACTTGGGGAAATCCATCTGGCACGTTTGCCGGTTGTATGAACCATGCTCACCATCCCTTTCATCCGTTTACGCAGACGGCCTCGAACTCTTTTCGTACCACCGGGATGATCACAAGATCCCAGGTGTACGATTGCTTCAAAATAATATTTTAAATATTAAAATTTGTTTAAGTATTTTTAAATAATTTTTTTTTTAAATTCCTTACCGCAAATTCTATAAAATATTTTCCTGTATCTCAGCAAGTACGACGGTCCAACTATAGTAGGGATTTCGGCCAATTCATACACAAACTTTTCTCCGCGGTTACGATTCGATTACGAACTTTGTACCTGTGCTATTTCATTCACGCACTTTTTGGTCAGCGCCATAACATACATTGACTTGATTAATTCGTATTAATCATACATTAGGGGTAAACGACGTTTAATCCACCGTTAATCGAAGCTGACTGGGATGACAGGTCAGCGATGACATAATTTTATTAAATGAGTTAAGGAAAGTAGAAAAATGTCGTCGTCCAACTTCTTCTTCTCTTCTCCTCAATATCTTCTCTTCCCCATGGTCAACGACAATGGAAAAATAAAAATTAGGGTTTTGTAAATTTTCAGATTTTGCACCACGCCAAGCGGTGGTGATGCCGTAAAAGCACTTTCATGACCTCCGTATTACGGCGACAAAACGCCTCCTGCAACGGATTCCATCCGGCTGCGTTTTGGAGAGAAATGTCGGCGCCGGCAGATGAAATCACCCTTGCCGCGAACAAATCGTTGAGTCTAACTGCTAGATGGAGAGGTGTTTCACGAGAGGGAACATCGCGGCGGTCAAGCAGGGCTGAGATCTGATCCGCTACTCGCTCCTGGCTCAGTGAGTCAGATGCTCCCAACAAATGACAAAGCTTCCTCTAGGACACCGTAGCTCTTGCCGTGGTGTTCAGCCAATCTCATTGCTAGTAATTTCATTATCAAAGTGGGAGAGTTTTAAGTCAGCTACTGTTGCTCAGAAATTTCGGGAAAATCTGTTAATTACTACTATCCTCTTCTAAAACCAATTATTATCAGTAAACCTAGACATACACAAATTCAATTGTTATCCTTAATTCCTCAAATCAGCTCAACAATGAACTGCTTCTTCAGCAGAACCTATTCCTATAGCAGAAAGACTGGTCAATTTTTGTTCAGATAACAAGCTATTCTCTCACCTTCCCATAATGTTCTTCATTCAATTCCAATCTAATATATTAACAGAAAGCAAACTCACGTGGAAAAACTCAAGCTGGTCTTCGAGGTTCTCAAGAGCGGTTCGAATTGCGTTCAGGCTCTTCGCCTCTTGAATCGTGGAGTCGTTATCGTCTACGGCAAATCTTTTAATGAAGACATAACCCGGTCGCTTTTCTTCGCCGGAATTTCCGTTACTCTTCCTCTTCTCCAATCTCGTTGCTGGTTTAACGGATTTGAGGAAGTGAGACCGCGAAATCATGTGAATCTCGTCGCTAAGCCTATCGTGTAGATCCCATATTTTCTCAAGAACGGCTTCGATTTCTTCGATCTCCATTTCTCCCATTTCATGAGCAAAAAGAAAGAAGCAACGACAAAAAGCAAAAAAGGAACAAAACTTATTTTTATTTAAAATTAATTAATTTCCTATTATCTGACTAAGCAGCACTTAACGGTTTCACTAACACCGTCAAGTCAACGTATGTTATGGCGCAGACCAATAAGTTTGTGAATAAAATAGCACAGGTACAAAGTTTATAATCGAATCGTAACCGCGGAGAAAAGTTTGTGTATGAATTGGCCGAAATCTCAACTATAGTATGGGTCCTCAAATTTAGTTTTTAAAATTTTTGCAATTTGATGGGTAATAGCCCCGTTATCGCGGTCAAACCTAATATTTCAATTATACAGAGAAATTTTAATTTTATATTAATATATTATTAGAATTATAATAAATATTTATTAAAAAATTAAAAATTTTAAAAAATTATTACCACATTGAATTTGGTGCCACTTGTGAAGACAGCACTGTCAAATACTGCTCGCGTCCCGGAGTTTGTAACAACCTATCAAGAGTGATAGTTTGTTTCTCCGTTCCCGTTTCGCAGTCGGGAATTTCTTCCTTCTCATGTTCATCCGATTCCTGAAACCGTGGAGGTGTTTGGGTTTCAAGAACGGAATGATGGGTAAATGTATATTGCAGAGGGAGGCGGGATGCCGCTCTATTAATGGATGGTGAAGGGTTCGAAGAGGCCGAAGAGGTTTCACGGCAAGAAGACGATGCGATAGATCGTCTTCCACGACCTGTCAACGACCTACCGCTACTTGCCATTTTTTCTAAATGATTTGTAAACTAAAAAGCATTTAGAATGTGTTTAGAGAGGATTTTGATTGAGAAGTTTTGAGTGAATTGTGAAAATGAGGGAAAACCTTCAAGTATTTATAGTTTTTTTTGCGACCATGTACGTGGTCGCAAATCAGTGGCAAAATTTGAATTTAATGAAGTAGTCGCAAATCTGTCACAAATTTGCGACCACCAATTAATTTGGTGGGAGTTTGAATTTTCAAAAACTTTCAAACTCCCACCCAATTAATTGGTGTTCGCAAATCAGTCACAAATTTGCGACTGATTTGCGACCACTATTGTAATTCTCGAAAACATAACATGTGGTCGCAAATCAGTCGCAAATTGCGACTGATTTGCGACCACATTTACATATATTTAATATATTACACGTGGTCGCAAATCAGTCCCAATTGTGCGACTGATTTGCGACCAAAGTTACATATATTGAATTTGTGACTGATTTGCGACCACGTTTAATTTTTGTGACTGAAATGCCACCATATTGTCAATGCAGTTGCAATGTAGTGGCAAATCAGTCACAAATAATACCCTAAACCCTAAATTTTGAGATTTTGATGAATACATATAATAATATAAGACTAATTAATTGATTATAAGTTATACAAATTTCAATTAATATGAAAATAATAACATTTACCAAATTTGCAAATAATTTACCTAAAACACTTAACAAATTTACTTAACCTTATACTTTTTATATATATTTCAAATGTTTTCTAAATATGAAATCATTACAATTAAAGTTTTCAATATATTTTATCACTTATAATATTAATGGTTAGTAGTCACATTAATTTGGAAATACAAGTTTTAAATGTGGAAAATACTTAGGGGAAATGTGAATTTACCATATGTGGTCGCAAATCAGTGACAAATTTGCGACTGATTTGCGACCACGTTTAATTTTTTTGACTGAAATGCCACTACATTGCCAATGCAGTGGCAATGTAGTGGCAAATTAGTCACAAATAATACCTTAAACCCTAAATTTTGATATTTTGATGAATACATATAATTATATAAGATTGATTAATTGATTATAAGTTATACAAATTTTAATTACTATGAAAACAATAACATTTACCAAATTTGCAAATAATTTACCTAAAACACTTAACAAATTTACTTAACCTTATACTTGTTATATACATTGCAAATGTTTTCTAAATATGAAATCATTACAATTAAAGTTTTTAATATATGTTATCACTTATAATGGTTAGTAGTCACATTAATTTGGAAATACAAGTTTTAAATGTGGAAAATACTTAGGGGGAATGTAAATTTACCATATGTGGTCACAAATCAGTCACATATTTGCGACTGATTTACGACCACATTCTCAAAATTTGATGAAAAGTCGCAAATCAGTCGTAAATTTGTGACTGATTTGCGATCACGTTTAATTTTTGTGACTGAAATGCCACCACATTGCTAATGCAGTGGCAAAGTGGTGGCAAATCAGTCACAATTACTAAAAAAATCACATTTATATGGTTATTAGGAATACATTGAATTATATAAAAATCATATGTACAAAATACATAATAGCATAACTATATTTATTATATTTCTTCGTTCTCTTCATCATCTGAAGATGAAATATTACATTGAAATTCATATTCTAGTTCCACATCTCCAGACATCGAAATTAATTTTTTCTGTATGGTTAACTCAGTCGACCAACCGATATACTTCTATCTCTTGAACAAGCATTACCTCTTCATCATTTTCTTGTTGCAAGAGGTCAATCTCGTCTTTGTTTTTGTATTTCCCCAAAATATTAGATCTTGGATTAACTTTCAAAACATTGAGCCATGTTTGTTTTGATGATGATTTAGTGTGTGGATAGGGAATATAACAAACTTGATCTGCTTGAGATGCTAATACATCATAAGTATTCAAATATAAATTAGTTATATATTTTTAACAAAATTAATTATATAGTAAATTATTAACGAATACGTATCGAGAATAAATAGTTTGTATTTGTAGTATTTCCCCGATGATAAGACATCAACGACGCCATTTTCCGAATTTCGAGTACCTTTCGAGGGCGTAGGATTGTACCATTCACATTTAAAAAGTGTGATCTTCAAATTTAGGAGTCCGACATACTCAAGTTGAATGATATCTCTTAAAATCCCGTAGAAATCAGCTTCATCAAATGCATCTGAGTAATTGTCTCCCTTCACACAAATACCGTAGTTACATGTCTTTCTCCTATGTCCATGTTTTTTCGTGTGGAACATATAATCTCTTGTAAAATACATCGGCCAAGTGGACGCTTTATTCATCGGACCTTGAACTAATTCTTGAGCCCATATAGGAAAGACACGTGAATCTGTGGAAGTGCATGAATTGACCTATGATCATATATCAAAAATTAAATTTAATTAATATTTCCAAATAAATAAATAAAATAAAATATACATGTCAAATAATTAATTAAACATATATAATCCCTAACTCATATGTGGAACTTTTTCTCTCTTTTCGATGAAATGTCATCTTCCGAAAGATATGGATACGTACATTGAATATGATCTTCAAACATGCTACAATAGTAAATATTAAAAATTAATATATGTTTCTTAATAGAATGAACTGAAATATAATAAATGCAGTTAATTGTTTTCATATACTTCTCTAGTGGTCGAAAATATTCATAATTCCGTAATACATATGCATGTGCATATTTATATTCTTTTTCGGAGAGCCATATTTATTTACATTTATCACTTGGACGACTCATGTGCGTAAATATATCCGGTACTACGGGATCCGGATATACAGGCACGTCACCTTCATCGAATCTTGTAGACCTATTTATATATTATATTACTTACATTCATATATAATAAAATAATTAATTCATAAACATAACAATTAATTTAGGTTACCTGTTTTTCGTGCGTATGTGCACAGCAAAGTAATGTTCCGAGAAGTAAGATATCTCATCATTCACATATGATTCAACAATCGACCCTGCAGCATATCGTTTGTTCTTCGCCTTGCTTTTTAGTTTTTTAAAAACTTTTCAAATGGATACATCCACCTATATTACACAGGTCCACCAAGTTCAGCTTCGTATCGTAGATGTACTGGAAAATGCTCCATGACGTCGAAAAATGAAGGCGGAAAGATCTTTTCCAAATTGCACAAAATTATGACTATGTTTTCCTTCAGAATTCGGACACGGTTTTGTTATAATGATCTAGAGCATAAATCATGGAAAAATCCTCCAATCCCTATATATATATATATATTCATTACCATCGACAATTAATTAGTACATGCAATTATTATTAATTTACATATTTCCAATTAAAAATATATTTATTACTATATTTACGTGATAATGCTAGATGAACGTTCCGTGGTAAAAGTTATGCAAATATAAAAGGGAGAAGTATTTCCATAAAAATATGACAGTCATGGCTTTTCATGCCCGAGAACTTTAGTCCATCCATATCCACACAATTTGCTAAATCTGCCGCATAGCCATCCGGAAATTTGACATCATTTTTTATACATTCCAAGAACCGTTCTTTCGCTTTTTGGGACAATCGAAATATAGGGAATGGAGCATTACCCTGACCATCCACGTGCAACTCTTTTTGAGAGCAAAACTTCGCAATATCCAACCTTGAATTAACTGTATCTTTTGATTTCTCTTTCACATTCATAACAGTATTAATGATGTTATCGAATAAATTCTTCTCTATATGCATCACATCAAGATTATGTCGAAGGTTAAGATCCGTCCAGTACGGCAACTCCCAAAATATACTTTCTTTGTGCCAATTATGCCAACTGCCATAACCTTTTTCTTTACTTTCATGACCGTTTCCGCCGTACTCAGATGTTCTTAAAGGATTGACAGTTTTTATTCGCTCGTATAAAACTTGTTCTCCTGTCAATGATTGTGGAGGATAATCATTCAAAGCGTGCTTCCCTTTTAAAAAAATTGTTTTATTTTTCCGTAAAGGGTGACCATTAGGAAGAAACCTTCTATGACAATCAAACCAACACGTCTTTCTCCCATTTGGTAATTGAAATGCCTTCGTATCATTCATACAAATTGGACAGGCCAGCTTTCCATGCGTTGTCCATCCTAACAACATTCCATAAGCGGGAAAATCGCTTATCGTCCAAAGTAACACGACTTTTAAATTGAAATTTTGGTTCAACGATACATCGTATGCATCAACTCCCGTAGACCATAATTCTTTCAACTCATTAATCAAAGGTCGGAGGAATATGTCTAGACTAGCACGCGGATGATTTGGCCCCGAATTCAAAATAGTTAGAAACAAATACTCTTTCTTCATACACATCTCCGGTGGAAAATTATATGAAGTGATAATCACCGGCCATAATGAATGATTACGAGACATTCCAAATGGGTTGAACCCATCAGTACATAAGCTAAGATAAACATTTCGAGATTCAGCAGCAAATCTAAGATGTAGATATTGAAATTTTTTCCACTCTACAGTATCAGATGGATGACTCATTTCTCTGTATTCTGCTTCATGCTCTACGTGCCACCTCATTGCCTCTGCGGTTTTCTCGATTTGATACATTCTTTTAAGTCTATCACCTATAGGTAAATACCACATACGACTGAAAGGTATTCTCGTCCTGCCCTCGCTTGGCTTATACCGGGGGGGGAGGATCACAAAATTTGCATTTTTCCCATTTCTCATCTTCTTTCCAGAAAATCATACAATTTTGAACACACACGTCAATTGTATAAAACGGGATAAATTTCGCATCGATTTTTTGGTTTCATAATATGAACCCATTGCCTGATTCTCCTCGGGTAAATATTCTGGTAAATTAAAATCAGACTTCATGTTCATGAACCGAGCAGGTAAAGATTTTTTGCCCTTCATGACAACCATCATACAATGGATTTTTTGCAGCTTCTAACATGTTGTAAAATTTTTGTGCTTCTTCATTAGGTCGTTCTTCTTCATTATAATTATAATTTTCTTCGTTCTGATTATAGTACTGATTATCATCAGCCGTTGTCTCACGAAATGCATCCGTCACCATTTCAACATATCTATTACCGGATATACCAACTGTTTCATCACTACTACAACCATGCGTACCTCCCTGATTTCTTTGTACATCACCCCGACTAGTACTCGTCCCTAACTGAACATTCAGCTCTTCTCCATGTTTATACTAAATATAATAATTTGGCATAAATCCTTGACTATATAGATGACTCCATATTTTCCGTTCCAGAATAAATTTATCATTTTTGCAATTAATACAAGGACAAAAAAACTTACCTCCGGTACTTTGAGCTATAGTTTGACTACTTGCAAAATTCATGAACTGCTCCATGCCTTGTGCAAATTCCGCCGATATATTTTTTTTTCATTATCAATTCTTCTGTACATCCAATCTCTCGAATTGTTATAATTTCCCCACATGTTTTAAATAAATTTTTCCTTCGATTTTACAAATGAGAGAATGGGATGGTGCATATATATACAACATTTTGCCACTACTTTGCCACTGATTTGCCACTACTTTAATTGCGACTACAACAATGTAGTCGCTTAAATATCGTTATACCTAATCCGCACATGTTTTTATGTTGGCACTTTGCCACCACTTTGTGACTATAGAGCCACTACAGAACATAGTCACAAATTGGTCGCATTTTTAGCGACCAATAAGCGACTACCAACTAATTTTCCATATGAGTCGCTAATCAGTCGCTATTTTGTGACTGATTAGCGACTACCTAGGTCAGTCGCAACGCAGTCGCAACGCAGTCGCATTTCAGTCGCTAATTGGTTGCGTATTGTGACCAACATACGACTACACTTATTGGTCACATTTTTGCGACCAATTTACAACTACTTCGCCGTAGTCGCAAATTAGTCGCTAAACCGTGACAAATGTGGTCGCAAAAATTGCGACCACGTATGTAGTCGCAAATCGTAGTCATAAATTGGCAGTTTTCTTGTAGTGTATATGAAACAGCCTGCTGGATTTATTGACAAAACAAGGTCTGATCATATTTGCTTACTGCATAAAGCATTGTATGGTCTTAAGCAAGCTCCTCGTACATGGTTTGATAAGTTCAGTACTTATCTAATTGAATTTGGATTCAAATACAGTAAACCATATCTATCTCTCTTTGTCTACAAATCATAAAATATAATTATGCTGCTTTTATACGTTGACGATATGGTGATCACATGCAATAATTCTGAGGTCTTGGAGAGCTTATTGACTGATTTAAACAAGAATTTTCGTATGAAGGATATGGGTATATTGAGCTACTTCCTTGGTATTGAGCCTCATTTTCACAATGGAGGACTTTTTCTTTCACAACAAAAGTATGCAGAAAACTTGCTATGTACTGTAACTTGCTATTTACTGTAGGACTGCATGATTGTGCAACAATAGCTATACCTCTTCCATTAAATCCTCATCATACACCACATCAAACTGAAGAATTTGAAAAAATCCCACTTATTTTTGAAGTCTTGCATGTAAACTTTAGTATCTCACTTTGACTTGCCCTGATATCCAATTTGCAATGAATTTTGTGTACCAAAAGATGCATAGGCCAACATTTTTTTATTTTCAACTTTTAAAGCGAGTTTTGAAACATATTAAAGGAATTATTAGAGTGGAATCTCATTCATTCAACATTCAGACTTCACTTTACGTGCTTACAGTGATAGTGTCTTGGCTGGATGCCTCATCATTCGAAAATCAACATATGGTTTTTGTAAATTTTTAAGTTCTAATTTGATCTTTTGGTCCTTGCAAAAGCAGCACACTATTGCCAAGAGCTCAACAGAAGCTAAGTCTCGATCACTCTCATAGACAGCCTCTGAACTCACATGGCTAAGTTCAGTTTTACGAGAGCTTGGAATTCCATTACACTCCACTTCTAAACTTTAATGTGGTAATCTCTCTGCAATCTATTTGACTGCAAATTCAGCATTTCACAAGAGAAGTAAGCATTTTGAAACTCATCATCATTATGTTTGTGAGAGAGTTGAACTTGGTTTACTCCTTGTCAAATATGTTCCTACACTTCTTCATCTTGCAAACATATTTACGAAGTCTCTGTTTGCAATTCCATTTGCTTCACTTTGCCACAAAGTTGGCGTTATTGTCCCACCAACGCCATCTTTGAATACACTGCCTATCAAAATGATGCCGCATTACCAAATACATAGCATGTGGACGTGAACATTGTGGGCCTCGCAAAGTGGAAATGGAAGCCCAAATCTGAGCAGCAACGGTCTTCTACAACTTCCGACAAAGAGGAGGTAAAAACAGAGGTAAAAGCAGAGGACATGCGACAGTGGAATCAAGTTGTGCAGAAGAGTATGTCGAATGAGGTTAAACTTCAAAATTGATTTAATATTCTATCATCTGAACTCAATGGTTAAAAGAACTGTAAGAATGTGAAATCTGCCATTAGGATTTTACATGTTTTCTCATTCAGCAAATGGTGTATAAGGGCATTGCCTTATGACTTTCTAGTGAAAGTGAAAAACTCTTATCAATGGAAAATTTTAGTTTCACATTCAAATCTTAGTCTTTCTTTCACTTTTAGCATCGTCAAAAGGCAAGCCAACCCAATCTATATTAGGTACTTTTGAGAACTTTGTGCATTTTGGTCCTCAAGTGTACTGGCGAGATGATGAGATGTGTTGATGTCAGTAGCTATATTATTAAGATGCTCTGAAGTGTTGTTCTTGCTATTGCTTAAGAGAGCAAGCAATGTACTCCGTTTATCATCGTTAAGAAGCAAGCCAACCGATCTATATTAGGCACTTTTTGAGAACCTTGTGCATTTTGGTCCTCAATCTGTACATTGTGAACTCGACCATAGTTATTACAATGACCACCACATTTTTGTTCCCTACTAAAACTTGAATAACCACCATGGCGTGATTTTCTCCATAGTTATCACGACCATGACCGCCTCCACTGTTCACACTAGAGGTAGAATCAGGAAATCCATGGAGTAGATAACAACGAGTGACATCATGATCTGTTTTACTACAATGGCTGAAAAGAAAAATGGTTCGTGTCTGAACTGGATGATGTGTAAATTGAACCAAGAAACCAACACCTTCGGCTCAAACATCAGTAACAAGAGTCACAATGTGCTGACATTCTTTTCGTAACACTATAGAATATAAAGTGGTGAAAAATGGTGGAGTTTGCATGAAGAGAATGTTCGTGTAGTACCAAAACGAGTATTGTTGAGTTCCATCAAAACCTATAATTTATATATTTTCTCCATTTTTCAATATAAAGAATCATGGTCAACGAAATTTTAAAAGAATCATGGTCAACGAAATTTTAAAAGAATCATGGTCAAACAAGTACCAAAATATCTAACCAGTGATCACAAATCAACGTGATTTGAATAGAGAAAGATTTGGCAGAGAGAAGTCAAAGTCTAAGGACGATAAACAAAATGGGAAAAATGGATTTTGTTTGAAGAAAAATCAAATGAAGACGAAAAGAAACAAAGAATCAGAGATAATTTTATATTAAGTAATACCTTAAAATAACACTTTTTAAAGTTTTTCTTCTAAATCTAGTATCATAAAATTAAATTTCCAAAAATAGCACAAATACTTATGTGAAAATACTTATTTATTCTAAATAAATTATACATAAACTTAAACTATTATATTTGGGTTTATTATTTCCAATTTAGAGTTTAAATTTTTTATATTAAAATATAATTTTAATGTATTTTAATCTTAAATTTGTGTTATTATTGGAAATTTAAACTAATGGTGTTATTTTTGGAACAAAAGTTTTTAAAAATGCTATTTTAGACATTTTCCCTTTTATATTCTCATCTCTGGTTTAGATTTCATCTCTAATACCATTAGAGAGTTGCAAGCTGAAAAGTTTCTGGCAATTGTATACAAATAACATTTTTTCAAGTTTTTATTGTATATATAGAACTAATTATTTAAATGTTTAAAACTAACAAATTTAATATTAAAATAATTAAAAAAAGTTTCTAATAAAAAATTAAATTCTAAACTAGAACTAAATATTATATTTTAATTTTATTTTATAGTTTATTTAAAATAAATAATTATTTTCAGATAATATATGTTAATTTAGAAATTTTATTTTTAATATGTTAGATTTGGAAGATAAAATTAAAAATATGCTATTTTAAAATATTACTTTAAAAAAAAGTATTTTAAAATTCATCAAATTTTTCTTAATTAAAAATAATAAAAACAAAGTTTATGTTAAGTAGATTGGATTGAAGAGTTGGTGTTTATATCGTAAGCGTGTATTTTTTTGTATGTGAAAAGAACATAATTCTCATAGATCAAAAGATATTGAGTGTATATTTCAAAAATTTTATTTCAAATTTCAACGAAAAATACCAAAAATCTCTTCATTAGATAATATGTATGTGATAAAAACTTGATTTATGCCTATAAGTTTAAATGCAATTACTTTGATATTATTCCTAAGACATCTCACTAGGCCTGAGAATTCGGATATTCGGTTCGGTTTTTATTGGTTATTTTTAATTTCGGTTATTTCGGTTAGATAGATTAAAGATCCATTCGATTATTTCTATATTTAAGTTCGATTTTGGTTAGATTATATCTCGGTTTCGATCAGTTTGGTTAAATTTTAAAACCGAAAATAAACAAAATAATTTGGCTAACCAAAATAACCGAAATCATTTGGCTAACAGAAATAACCAAAAATAACAAAAAAAACTGAAAATAACTAAAAATAACCAAAAATAACAAAAATAACAAAAAAATAACCTAAAAACTGAAATATCCAAAATATTTTTGAATAACCGAAAATAACTGAAAATAATTCGGTTTTTTGGTTATTCTTTCGATTTTCGTTTCGGTTTGATTCGTAACCAATAACCATGGTTTTTCAAAATATTATCCATTTGGTTCATTTTTTATAACTGTAAATACAACCAAAAAATATTTTTTTAGCTTGGTTTTGATTAAGTTTATTCGGTTCGAATTATTTGTCCAAGCCTACATCTCACTATGCTTTACACTCTACAAACTAACTACTAAACTTGTTGTTAACTGCCTAAAGCAAATCCTCTCGAACCTAATCTTTCCCAACTGGAAGCTTTTGCGAAGAACAGACTAGTCACTCATGGAAAACGTCATTTTCGCTACAAAGGTCCTCAACGCTTACCACCAGCAAGGAAGACCGAAAAGAATCACTCTGAAATTTTCTTAGCAAAGGCATTTGACTCTTTAAAGTGAGATTTTCTTCTTCTCGTTCTAAAATCAATCAACGTCCCAAAAGATTTCTGCTTTAGTGCAAAGCTTGCTTTTGTAGTCCAGCACTTTTTGCATCTATCAATGGTTCACTCTCATGCAACTTTAAAGAAAAGTGGTTGCGTCAAGATAATTCGTTATCCTTCACTCTCCTGATCATTGCCATTAACATTCTTGCCCTAATGCTCAATAGGAAAACCTTTGATGGTAGGATTGACTACATTGAATCAAGATTCGACCTCAAGCAAACCCTCCTTCTAGTTAGATACTTGAACTTTCCATTGTGCTCCTCTAAATTCTCCCTTAAACACTATGACCTGCTTGTTTCTGGTGCAACACCTTTTTAGCGAAGAGCATCATCAAACTTATCAACACATAACTCAACAAATTCTTTTGAAGAGGATGCCCGAATGTTATGGGAGAGGTGCAAGGGTGGTTTGGGATACAGTGGCGAAGTAAAAAAAACAGAAAAGACCTCAACCTAAAAGTGTTTAAATTTTGGATAACACATGTCATATGGGTGCTACACTTCCAAGTGGGGTATATTTGGGTTACCTTGATGAAGTTGAAATACTTTCAAAATCCATCTTTTTGGGACCCTACGTATCTCCCATACTACTTGTGGGGACCAGATTTAATTCCAAAATCCAAATCCGCTAACCAGACCAAGATGGACCAAAAAGAAGTCAAACCGGTACTTTTAATTACGTAACGGTCAAAAGAATTAATTATTTTGTAACGGACAATAATCAATACTGTAACGTCCAAGAATTAATTATGTTATAACCGCTAAATCTGCAATTAATTATATATCTAAAATTAATTGCGGATTATAATATAAAAAGGGCACAACCCTTATGTAATAGGGAAATTCAGAGAAATAAAAATAACTATTCACAGAATATTTAGAGAATTTGTGTTAGAGCCGAATAAAGTGCAAATTCGGTTCCAACATTTGGCGCCGTCTGTGGAGAAAATCCATCCTAACTTTTAAGAAAAGAAAAATGTCAAACTCCAACGACGATATTCCAGATTTCCAAGGCATACTCAGCAGACTTTACAACTCGCATCGAAACAAAATAAAAAGTATAATTTCGTTATCATTGTTTTGTATTTTGAGGCATACAATCAGGACGATATATAATAAAATCGTACCCGAATTTTTTTTTTTAAAAACGTGTTTACAGTCCCGAAAATAATACCAAACCCTAAAAGGGGTAAAAAAAAAAGAAAAAGAAAAAAAAAGAGGCAAGCAGCTCCTCGTAAGAATACGGACACGTAGCCGTTAAAAAAATGAGTAGCACTTCGCTAAAATAAAAAAAAAAAAGAGCGCAAGCAGCTCCTCGTAAAAGAATACGGACAAGTCGCTGTTATAGAAATGAGGAGCACTTCGCCAAAATAAAAAAGCGCAAGCAGCTCCTCGTAAAAAATACGGACAAGTAGCCGTTACAAAAACGAGGAGCACTTCGCTAAAAAAAAAGTGCAAGCAACTCCTCGCAAAGAATACGGACACGTAGCCGTTACAGAAACGAGTAGCACTTCGCTAAAATAAAGAAGCGCAAGCAGCTCCTCGTAAAGAATACGGACACGTAGCCGTTACAAAAACGAGGAGCACTTCGCTAAAATAAAAAAAAAGTGCAAGCAGCTCTTCGTAAAGAATACGGACACGTAGCCGTTACATAAACGAGTAGTACTTCGCTAAAAAAAAGTGCAAGCAGTTCCTCGTAAAGAATACGGACACGTAGCCGTTACAGAAACGAGGAGCACTTCGCTAAAAAAAAAAAGCGTAAGCAGCTCATCGTAAGAATACGGACACATAGCCGTTACAGAAACGAGAAGCACTTCGCTAAAGTAAGAAAACCAGCACAACTAGGCAAGAACCCTAAAAGGAAATAAAATCACAAGCAGCTCTTCGTAAGAATACAGACATGTCGCCGTTACAGAAACGAGGAGCATTCCGTAGAAGTAAGATAGCCAACATAAAACAAGTATGACAAAGACAAAATAAAGTTTCCCGAACCGACGCTTCACGAAACTTGGGGGGCTTATTGTGGGCACCAGATTTAATTCCAAAATCCAAATCCGCTAACCGGACCAAGATGGACCAAAAAGAAGTCAAACCGATTCTTTTAATTACGTAACGGTCAAAAGAATTAATTATTTTGTAACAGACAATAATCAATACTGTAATGTCCAAGAATTAATTATGTTATAACCGCTAAATCTGCAATTAATTATATATCTAAAATTAATTGCGGATTATAATATAAAAAGGGCACAACCCTTATGTAATAGGGAAATTCAGAGAAATAAAAATAACTATTCAAAGAATATTTAGAGAATTTGTGTTAGAGCCGAATAAAGTGCAAATTCGGTTCCAACACTACTCATAGAATTTTCGCAGATTACGCAAGCTCCAAGCCAAAACTCAACTATTTATCCACTATAAACTAGGTAATAGATCTTTCCATCTCCTTTTGGAATGTCTCTTGAACGCCACTAGGTCCTCTATATGCTGTGCTTAGTTTCACAAGGGTTTTAAGAGTTTTGTTCACTTTGTACGCCAAGGTGTTTTTCTTATATACGTAAATCACTGATGCCTCTTCTGAAAATGGTTCTAAAAGCTTGAATAATACTTTTATTTCTTAGAAAAATTTCTTCATTTTGCTCTATTCTATATCGCTTGAAAGAGAGGAAGTAGGCCTATCAAGTGGGTCAGACCCGTACCGTCTGACCCGTCCCGCGGTGGGTTACAGATTTTTTTCCACAAATTTTTCTTATCCGCGAAATCCACGAATCAATTTTTTCAAATTCGCACCCATCTACATTAATTAAACGGGTCTAGCGGGTTAGCGGGTGACCCGCTTCATTTTTTAAAAAATTTTAAAAATATTTAATAAATTTAATTAAACTAAAATATTTAATAAAATTAATTAAAATAAAATATTTAATAAAATTAAAATTTTTAAAAATGTTTAATAAATTTAATTAAACTAAAATATTTAATAAATTTATTTAAAGTAAATATTTAATAATTTAAATAAAGTTTCTAAAAATATTTAAATAATTTAGTTAAAATATTTAATAAATTTAATTTTTTTGGTTTAAATTAGTTTGGGCCTAAATTAGCTGGCCCTCAATTTTATTAATTAATTTGAGCCTAAAATTTGCGGATATCCGATAACCCGCAAATTAAAAAATTGTAATCCGCATCCACCCGCTCTAACTAAGTCTCGACCCGCATCTGTCACGCATATGAAAAAACAATTTCACTCAACCCATACCCGCTCTTCAGCAGGTCAAATGGGCGGAACCCACAAATAAATACTCATAATAACAGGTCTAAGAGGAAGGCACAAACTACATTTATACTTTTAACTCTAAATCCTAATCGATCCTTGGTTCAAAACACTTGTCATCATCATTGTGGGCACCAGATTTAATTCCAAAATCCAAATCCGCTAACCGGACCAAGATGGACCAAAAAGAAGTCAAACCGGTTCTTTTAATTACGTAACGGTCAAAAGAATTAATTATTTTGTAACAGACAAAAATCAATACTGTAACGTCCAAGAATTAATTATGTTATAACCGCTAAATCTGCAATTAATTATATATCTAAAATTAATTGCGGATTATAATATAAAAAGGGCACAACCCTTATGTAATAGGGAAATTCAGAGAAATAAAAATAACTATTCAGAGAATATTTAGAGAATTTGTGTTAGAGCCGAATAAAGTGCAAATTCGGTTCCAACATTTGGCGCCGTCTGTGGGGAAAATTCATCCTAACTTTTAAGAAAAGAAAAATGTCAACTCCAACGACGATATTCCAGATTTCCAAGGCATACTTAGCAGACTTTACAACTCGCATCGAAACAAAATAAAAGGTATAATTTCGTTATCATTGTTTTGTATTTTGAGGCATACAGTCAGGAAGATATATAATAAAATCGTACCCGAAACTTTTTTTTAAAAACGTGTTTACAGTCCCGAAAATAATACCAAACCCTAAAAGGGGTAAAAAAAAAAGAAAAGAAAAAGAAAAAAAAAGAGGCAAGCAGCTCCTCGTAAGAATACGGACACGTAGCCGTTAAAAAAATGAGTAGCACTTCGCTAAAATAAACGCAAGCAGCTCCTCGTAAAAGAATACGGACAAGTCGCCGTTACAGAAATGAGGAGCACTTCGACAAAATAAAAAAGCGCAAGCAGCTCCTCGTAAAAAATACGGACAAGTAGCCGTTACAGAAATGAGGAGCACTTCGCTAAAAAAAAAGTGCAAGCAGCTCCTCGCAAAGAATACGGACACGTAGCCGTTACAGAAACGAGTAGCACTTCGCTAAAATAAAGAAGCGCAAGCAGCTCCTCGTAAAGAATACGGACACGTAGCCGTTACAAAAACGAGGAGCACTTCGCTAAAATAAAAAAAAGTGCAAGCAGCTCTTCGTAAAGAATACGGACACGTAGCCGTTACATAAACGAGGAGTACTTCGCTAAAAAAAAAGTGCAAGCAGTTCCTCGTAAAGAATACGGACACGTAGCCGTTACAGAAACGAGGAGCACTTCGCTAAAAAAAAAAGCATAAGCAGCTCATCGTAAGAATACGAACACGTAGCCGTTACAGAAACGAGAAGCACTTCGCTAAAGTAAGAAAACCAGCACAACTAGGCAAGAACCCTAAAAGGAAATAAAATCACAAGGAGCTCTTCGTAAGAATACAGACATGTCACCGTTACAGAAACGAGGAGCATTCCGCAGAAGTAAGATAGCCAACATAAAACAAGTATGACAAAGACAAAATAAAGTTTCCCGAACCGACGCTTCACGAAACTTGGGGGGCTTATTGTGGGCACCAGATTTAATTCCAAAATCCAAATCCGCTAACCGGACCAAGATGGACTAAAAAGAAGTCAAACCGGTTCTTTTAATTACGTAACGGTCAAAAGAATTAATTATTTTGTAACAGACAATAATCAATACTGTAACGTCCAAGAATTAATTATGTTATAACCGCTAAATCTGTAATTAATTATATATCTAAAATTAATTGCGAATTATAATATAAAAAGGGCACAACCCTTATGTAATAGGGAAATTCAGAGAAATAAAAATAACTATTCAGAGAATATTTAGAGAATTTGTGTTAGAGTCGAATAAAGTGCAAATTCGGTTCCAACAATCATGCATCTTCAAAATCAAGGGTTTGAAATCAATTCTGTGTTACGACCGGGATCGTACTGGTCTTCACGGTGTTGCTCTACGATGACCGTGCTCTGTTTTTGTCAGCTTGTGACTTAGCCGTTGGTGGTAATGTAGGCTTCAATCCTTGGGCAAGATTGGGCTTATCCTTTTTTTGATCCACACGACTAACTCCTTTAGCCTGTGTGACGTCGTTTTGGGCATTATGTTTTTGAAGTATATTCCGTGTGCTAATATCTTCCCCCCATCCTTGATTGGAACTCCATGATGTATTATTTGAAATATCCCTTACCGACCTTGCTGACTCTGTTATTGATAATGAGCAACTTGCTCTGTATTTATACAAGAGATGAAGTTAACTAACTAACTATTCTATCTTAATTACATTCTAATAGTGCCTTTCAAGATGGGATATAAATGTTTAAAACACCCATCTTACACATGAGAGTATGAAAAGAAGTAGGAAACAATGGCTTAGTAAAAGCATTGCAAGTTGATGTATCCATTTCACATGAAGAATTTGAAAAATTCCATATGCAATTTTTTCACGGACAATGACAGTCAATCTCGACCATCACATGTTTAATCCTTTTGTAAAATACATGATTTTTTTGCTATATGCATTGATGTTGTGTTATCACGATACAAAACCGGAGTCTTCAGTGCTGTAACACCAAGATCCTACAACAACCTTGTTAGCCAAATAATTTCTCTTTTTGCAATAGACATTGCACGATATCCTGTTTCTATGTAGGAGCATGAAACAACTTGTTGTTTTTCTATTTCCAAGAAACTAATGAATCTCCATGAAAATGCAATATCCCGTGACATATCGACGAGTATCTAGATAAGAAGCCCAGTTTGAATCCAAAAATTCTTTAATTTGAAAGTTTAAATCTACAAGATAAAACAGCCCTTGCCCGATTGCGTCTTTGAGATAGTGAAGAACTTTTTGAGCAGCTTGCATATGTGGTTGGCGAGGAGCAGAAGCAAATTGACATAATTTGTTGATTGCATAAGATAAATCTGGTTACGTGATGGTCAAATACATCAACTTGTCCACAATACAGCTGTAGATTTATGCATCATTGAGAAGAATGCATTATCTTTTGACAATTTTATACTTGTATCCATAGGAACTATTGTAGGTTTGCATCCAAGTAAATCAGATTCTTTTAAAAGTTCTAACACATACTTGTGTTGACAAACTGAAATTCATGCAGAAGATCTTGAAATTTTCAGATCCAAGAAATATTTCAATGCTCTAAGATCTCTCAATTTAAAATGATCCTTAAGTTGTGTTTTCAGCTTCGAAACAGCTTTATCATTATTGCTGACAATAATAATATCATCAACATAAACTAAAATGGTGATGAAGATATTACCGTAAACCTTTACAAAAAGAATGTGATCACAAAACTTGAGCTGCTTTTGAAATTTTGAAAATTAGCAGCAAAAGAGAAGATGTTTTAATAAAATATGACTTGTCGAAAAATGGAAATACTATTAGTATCAAGATCAAGAAGTTTATAACACTTGATACCTAGAATACCCAAGAAAAACATAAGCCTTTGCACGATCATAAAACTTATGTCCCTGTTTGGGTGAAATAGACTTATAACAAAAGCAGCCAAAGGTTTTAAAAGATTGATACTTGGTGATTTATGAGTAAGCGTTTCAAAAGGGGATTTGTTATGAAGAATTGAAGCATGAAGTCTGTTTATAAGTAACACAACTATGAGCACACAATCACCCCAATAGCATAAGATAATATGCGATTGAAATAATAAGACTCTAACTACATTTAGGATGTGTTAGTATTTCCTCTCTACAACAGAATTTTTATCAGGTGTTTCAGGATAAGAACAAAAAGAAACAATACCATTATATTGGTAAAATTCCTTAAAGGCTAACTCAGAAGTAGTATCAGACCTAACACTCTTTACCTTTGCTCTAAACTGATACTCATGTGGCTCTACTATAATCATTTACTATTGTCAATAAATATCAAAATACTTTGACAGTAGGTGTTGAAAAAAGTCCCCATACATCAATGTGTAAAAGATCAAAAATCTCAGTAGCAATGTGATTAGAATTTGGATAAGGTAAGTGTTTTTGTTTAGCCAAAAAGAAAACTTTACAATGCATCGAAGTTTTACTAGATTTTGGTAACATCAATACATCACTTAATGAATCAATCTTTGAAAAATAAGGATGCCCTAATCTAGTATACTATGTGACTCGATCTATTACTGCACAAATTCGTTTGTTCTCAGAATCTAGGTTTTGAATAGAATCAGAAGAAGTATAGTTAAAACCTGAATCCATAACATATATTGCAGATTCGACTACACTTCCCAATTATCAATGCGTGGATAAGATCCGGTATACAACAAGAACTTTGTGTGAAATTAATTGTGAAACCTAGATTTTTAGTCAAACAACTTACATTTAGTAGATTAAAAATAAATGGAGGAACATATAATACATTTTGCATTTTCATCTTATTACTAAGGGTAATTGATCCTATTCCAGTAATGGTCACTCAGATTCCAGTATATAGTGTAACAAAGGTATTGGCATGGGAATCAAGAGTAGTAAAAAGAGATTTATCATGAGAAACATGGTAAGTTGCCCTTGAATATATTATCCAATTATCCTTTGAGATAACAATATGACCATGAGATTGAAAAGGTGACAAGCCAACAAAAGAGAAAGAACCAAGTGAAAGAAAGGTACCAGGCTGAAGTGGATGGTCCAGCTGAAGTATAGGCAGAAGAAATCATGGGATCTGATGTATTGCTTTGGTGTGGGAGTTGAGAACTAAAGAAGGCAATGAATTGATGTATTTGATCAGTCGTAAAAGCCCCAAGTATTGATGAATCAGAGGTGAGTTAACATCTGGATTATTTGTTACATTTGCCATCATATTCATTGAAGCTCCTTGTTATTACGAACTATTGGTTTTTGATATTGACTTTTACCGCCACTGTTCTTCAATCCAGGATGATATCCTTGCTTCTTGTAGCATATGTCCACAGTGTGACTCAAACCTCCAAAGTAAGTACAATCAGGCCTAGATTTTTGATAATAAGTTGAACTTATATGATGATGAGCAACATCTGAAAGTTGAGTTTAGAAAGCAGTAGGATTTATCGTATTAAGGTCAGATATTCGTGCAGACTTTTGACTGTCTTCTTGATCCAAGAGATTGTAAATTTCTGGTAAAGATAGAAGGATCTTCTTCATGAGAATTTGCTACGAATGCTATCATAGGTGTCATTTAATCCCATTAGAAATTCGATATTCCTAGTAGTTTCTCTTTCTTCAAGTAAATCTTCAATAGTCTGAACTGGTTTTCTTGCACTGGCTAACTCTTCCCATAATGTCTGCATCTAAGTATGATACGATGATAAATCCATACTTTCTTGTCTCAACGAGCAAATTTGTTGGCAAAGCTTGTATATGAAAGGTAAATCTTATTTGTGAAATCGCGTATTCGAATCTTTCCACATATCTGCTGCAATTTTAAAGTACAATATACTTCCACAGATTTTCTTCGAAACAGGATTGAAAAGCCAAGAATTCACCTGACACCAAATTCGATAATACTGACCATTTTCATCGGGAGGAGCTATCGTTCCATCTATGAATCCAATCTTATTTTTAGCTTCTAAACTTATAATTATCCCTATCATCCACGTTCCGAAATTCAATCCATCTAAATGTTCAGAAACAAGAATCAAACTTAGATGATCGGTACTGTGAAGATAATAAGGACTATGAGAATTATCGGAAAAAAGATTCTGATCAAAGAAACGGATTGATTGACGCGGATTATCTGTCGAACTTCGACTAACAGACTTCGTAATCGCATTTCTATTTTGAGGATCAAGATCCATGGTTTGAATGTCGGGAGTATTTTCTTTCGCCATTTCTGAAGAATCGATACGGCATTTCAATTTGCAATTTTGTTTCTCCATGAAAATAAAAAAAAACGATTATGCAATCACGAAGAAAATTACCAGATTTTTGCGATTAGATTTCATATATGACGAGAAAAAAAAAAGAATTTATGAGAGAAAGAACCAGAAATTCAAGATCAATGAACGAATTTCGAAAGCGGAAGGAAAATCAAGTGAGTTTGCAAAAGAAATTTCATGTTTTCTTTGCTTCGATACCATGTTAGAGTACGTGAAGAAAATAATTTCTCTCTGTTATTGATAACGCTCTAATAGAGTCCATGGCATGGTTTGTTTCTGGCTCAAGTTTTGATTCATTCATTAGCTCTTAGGTCTAGGATAGCATTAATTTACCCCTCCACCTCGCCGGTTCCATGGTCCAAAAAGCTATGTGGCATAAAAAGGATTCCTAAGCAACGATCAACTGGCATTTGTCTCTTTTGCCTAGACCATAACACTGAAGAAAACTGAATGATCTCTCACTTGTGGGCTATAAGTGGATCCATTATGCATGTTATGCAAAACAATAACTGAATCTCATGACCATCTCTCTTTTTAGTGTAGCTTCTCAAAAGTACTATGGACTATTGCTCTTTTTATCTTTCCATCACGCTGTTACACATGAATGATCAATTGATCATATCTCCTTAACTTCATTATGTTGTCGAGTATGCAGAAAATAAAAAATAAAATTACTTCTACTTGTTTGGCAATCATCGATGTACAAACTGTGGAAAGAATGAAACAGTATAGAATACATTAAAATAGGTATCGATATGTACAACAAGTCTCCAAAGCAGTAGACCAATCAATATGGAATACAGCTTCTGTTTTTCGCCATTCTCAGACATCTCTAATCTCGGACCTGATCTCCAGCAATAGCTCTCCTTCCGTCCAATCAACCATCCAGCTTCATCAAGAGCTTAGATTTTTTTATACCATTGATGCTATCTCAACAAGCTTAAAATTAACGTGAACAAATTTTTGTCAAGAAGTAGAATTCTCTTTGTCTTTATTTCATTGGTTCGGTTTGGTTTTTCAGGTAATGGTTTTTTTTTCCCACTTCTATGTAAGTGAAAGGAGACAACTAACTAACTTAGATAGTTTGGGGTTTCAACAGTTTGATAATCACATAGAATTGATGCTATAAGGAAGAGAAACGTGATTAAAGACTTCGTCCAAATGTTTGGGATTTTATTTTTTTTTGGCCAATTTTTTTAAAATAGTACATTTTTAAAAATTTATTCTAAAATACTATTATTAATTTAAATTTTTAATAATAACATAAATTTAAAATTAAAATATATTAAAACTTCATTTTAATAGAAAAAATAATTGAAAAAAGAATCCAAATATAATGTTATAAGTTTATGTATAATTCAGTAAATAAATGTTTACAAATAATTATTTATGCTATTTTTGTAATTTTAATATTAAAATGATAGATTTGAAACAAAAATTTTACAAAATGCTATTGTACGATATTACTCTTTTTTATAACCAAATACCATTTATGTTTCTAATTTATTTTATAGAGTTTTTACACGTACTAAAAAAATTTACTTATAAATGTAATCTTTTGTGATTAAAAATTCTCATAACTCTAAAAACTAATAGTTATTCAATAAATTCAATGATATTTTCTTGAAATGTATAATTCTTCACTAATAAAAATACATAGACATTGATTTTTTTAATTATTTTATAAACGAAGAAAATAGTTGCGTGATTGTCAAAGAAAAGAAGTGAATAAGCCCATGAAAGACTCTTAGTATGCTACAGAAAGCACACTAAGAAAATTTATGAAAATGAGGGATTTAGAAACGGAAAAATTGTTAAATTTCATGAAATTTCAAATTTTGGCTATTCAAAACATGAATTCTAATGTAGATAATTTAAAATATCTCATGGATCTTCGTTTCTTCATCGACTATCTCTTGGGTTATCAGCGTAAACTTGCTCCATGATGTGCCTCGAATCCACTATTTTGAAATAAATAAATTTCTTAAATATATATTTTTCAGCGCCTACGTAAAATATTTAAATTTATTTTCCAAAACATTCCAAAAATATTTGGAAATTTTGACCTTGTTATATACATTGAGCGGTTGGTCCACTAGGCGATTTTGAACGTACCCTCGACAAAAATAGTCTCTGTGGTTCTAAGACTGGACTTTGGTCAAAGCTCGTGGATCAGTATTCTCCGCAGGTAGAATTAGCTTAACTTTAGTGAGATACTTCTCCAATTTCAAAACGCATCTTTTGTTATCACGTCTTAAAATTAAACCCATCAGATTTTTTCGACTCAGACGAAACATCAAACGCAGATGAACCAAATAACAAACCACTACCGACATGGGGCGTTGACTCACTGGTATTTACCTCATCACTTGCACCTCCATTTGTGTTATTGAAAACTACGTGAATCTGTTCACAGAAAAGAAAACAAAGTTAATATGGATAACACACTAATAAGATAGCGATATAATCGTCTGTGTTAATCGTTAAAATTGCGTTATGTAGAAATTGTTATAAGCGTTTCGAGAATTTGTTTACGTTTCTGCGGATATCACCAATAATGTTCTAATGTTGCTAGAAATTACTTAATGAAATATTTTGATTCTTTCATGAACTACAAAAATATTTCTGTCTTTTTTTTTTCAGAAATCCTACCGTATATTTTTATAAATTTCGTCAAACTCACATTTAGACCTTCGTGGAAACCGTTAATGGAAAGCAAAGATCAATTACTTTTGTAACATTCTATGGAATCGCTACAACGCGTTCACAGAAACCATTTTCGATCGATAACAAAGACAGGTTTTTTAAATGTTTGACAAAACTGTTCGTAATTCTTATCCAACTCAAACGATAAGAAGGAAACAATTTTAATGAATTAAGATTGTAAGACCGTGTAAAACCAAATATGAAAACAACAATTAAAACATGTATGTGAACATATAAAATGATTGAAAAACTGATTAAAGAAAAGATAATGTAGAAATAGACCCAAAGTATCTGCTCTGCTGGGCCAAAGCCCAAGTCTAATGTGTGTGAAAAAGAAACCCTAGGGAAGTTCACCTGCTAATATAAATTACAGCTTCTCTTACAACAGTAAGTATCCAGCACAAAAGAGAAAAACGGCCGGGAGAGTTTTCTTAGAGAGAGAGACGCCTAGAGAGAGAAAGAGAGGGGAAAGAGAGAGAAAAAAATAAAGGTTATTGTATTTTTTTTCTAAGTCTATTTTCTCTAAAGTTGCTTCATTGTAAGGGTTTATCAGATTTATAGTGAAATTTGTAGGAGACAGATCCTATCCGAGAGGTATCTTAAATGGGAACTCGGTAATCAAATCTTGTGTCTTTATTTTAAGCAATCCAAAACCAACACCAAAGGCAATCAGAAAGGATCCTAAAATCCTAACAAGTGGTATCAGAGCTTCCAGGTTTATTGCAAGGGGTGTGTTGGGAAACAGGGATTTTGGAGTTGTTGGGAAATTCAGAAGCACAACAGATTTGAAGACATAATGATGAGTTCAAGGATTGAGGTTGACAGGTTTGATGGATCAGGAGACTTTTCTCTGTGGAAAGTGAGAATGATGGCTCACTTTGGGGTTTTAGGGTTGAAAGATATCCTAACAGATGAAAAGCTACTCAAGGATCCAGTGGTCACAAAAGGTAAATCTGGTGAAGAGGCAAAAGGAAGCATAGAAGACAGCTCACAGATTGATCCGGTAAAGTTTGAAAAATCAGAAAAGGCTAAGGATCTGATTGTTTTGAACGTGTGTAATCAGGTGCTCAGGAAAATCTCTAAGTGTGAGACAACAGCATCCATGTGGTCTACCCTAAACAAGTTATACATGGAGACATCTCTTCCAAATCGGATCTACCTACAGTTGAGGTTCTACACTTTCAAGATGGATGACTCCAAAAACATTGATACAAATGTAGATGACTTTCTAAGGCTGGTGACAGATCTCAACAACATAGGAGTTGAAATTTCAGAAGAGGTACAAGCAATTCTACTTCTAAGTTCTTTGTCTAACAGGTATGATCAACTCAAGAAAACCCTAAAGTATGGGAGAGATACTTTAAAGTTGAACGAGGTCACAGCAGCAACTAAGTCTAAGGAAAGGGAGCTAATCGAAAGTGGAAAGGTAACAAATTCTCAGGATGTAGGTTTGTATGTGGAATTAAGGGGTAGGTCGAACAACAGGTTCGATAATGATAACACATGGGGAGGCCGATCGAAGAGCAGAGGCAAGTCAAAGCAACAATCTGATAACAACAAAGGATGTTTCATTTGTGGGGATGAAGGGCATTGGAAAAGAGATTGTCCTCAGAGAAAGAAACGTGCAGAATCTGCTAACATAGCAGAACCTATTCAGCAAGTGGTCTTAACAGCCAGTATTGAAGACACAAGGGAATGGGTAATGGATTCAGGGAGTTCCTACCACATCACACAGAACAAAGATGTTTTGTTTGATTTCAAGGAAATCAATGGAGGTAAAGTTCTGATGGCAAATAATACTCATAACAACATCAAAGGAACATGGAGTATTAGAATTCAGAACTCAGATGGTTCTATGGTGATACTCAAGGATGTGAAATACATGCCAGAGGTAAGTAGGAATTTGATTTCATTTGGGTTGTTGGAAAAGGCAGGTTGTTGTTATCAAGGAGGTGATTTGGGACTGCAGTTTTATAAAGACGACAAGAAGGTAATATCTGGGAAACTCAACAATGGGTTGTATTATCTTCAAGGTAGAGTGTGCAAAGTAGGGATCAAGTTAGGAACGAAGAAGCTGAATAAGGAGATAGCTACAAGCAAGGTCGAATTAGTGGATAGACAGTCAAAGAAAGTGACTTTCAGTGAGAATCTAATTCAAAGACCTACACCGAATGGTTTTAAGGCAGGTTCAACCGTTCAAGGTGGAGACTTTTCTGATAAAATCTCCAGAGAAATTGTAGCAGGTCAGAATATGGTAGATGTTGATGCTAAAACTCACAGGGAAAGTGTTTCACAAGGATTACAGAAATTCAGGAGTGGAAAAAGGAGTTTGAGCATGGAAACTAAGATAAAGTTTCTGTATAAAGCTTTGCAGATATTAGGAACTGACAAGTTCTACAGTATTTCTGCTAAAGGCGGTGTGATTCTACCTATGATTCAGCTAAGCAAAGTTCCAGAAATCCTAGCTACCAAGGACATACCTGATTTGAATTCGCAGCTCTGCTGTGAACTTCTCAAGAGTCTATAGAGAAGAAGAGGGCCTTCCAGGTTACATCACTGCAGTGTCTCGTTCTCGCAGAGACATAAAGGGAAACAGGTCAGTTTCGGAAAAGGAATTTAAGCAGTGAAGGATGAGTGAAGATCAAATGTTACCTAGAAGATGGATGCAAGAGGAAGGTGTAGCGGTAAGTGTCTCTCAAGGTGGAGCTCAGCTAGGAATAGAGCAGCTCCAAGAGAAACAGGTAAGGGTTCGTTTCAGGGGATGGCAGCGTGCCCGACGACGCATCACCGGCGGCACGAAATCCGGAGGCGCGTGAAGACCACGCGTGGGTGGCGCGTGAGGAAACGCGCGGTGGCGCGTGAGGACACACGCGGTGGTGCATGAGAACACGCGCGGTGGCATGATGAGTTCAAGGATTGAGGTTGACAGGTTTGATGGGTCAGGAGACTTTTCTCTGTGGAAAGTGAGAATGATGGCTCACTTTGGGGTTTTAGGGTTGAAAGATATCCTAACAGATGAAAAGCTACTCAAGGATCCAGTTGTCACAAAAGGTAAATCTGGTGAAGAGGCAAAAGGAAGCATAGAAGGCAGCTCACAGATTGATCCGGTAAAGTTTGAAAAATCAGAAAAGGCTAAGGATCTGATTGTTTTGAACGTGGGGAATCAGGTGCTCAGGAAAATCTCTAAGTGTGAGACAGCGGCAGCCATGTGGTCTACCCTAAACAAGTTATACATGGAGACATCTCTTCCAAATCGGATCTACCTACAGTTGAGGTTCTACACTTTCAAGATGGATGACTCCAAAAACATTGATACCAATGTAGACGACTTTCTAAGGCTGGTGACAGATCTCAACAACATAGGAGTTGAAATTTCAGAAGAGGTACAAGCAATTCTACTTCTAAGTTCTTTGTCTAACAGGTATGATCAACTCAAGGAAACCCTAAAGTATGGGAGAGATACTTTAAAGTTGAACGAGGTCACAGCAGCAGCTAAGTCTAAGGAAAGGGAGCTAATCGAAAGTGGAAAGGTAACAAGTTCTCAGGATGTAGGTTTGTATGTGGAATCAAGGGGTAGGTCGAACAACAGGTTCGATAATGATAACACATGGGGAGGCCGATCGAAGAGCAGAGGCAAGTCAAAGCAACAATCTGATAACAACAAAGGATGTTTCATTTGTGGGGATGAAGGGCATTGGAAAAGGGATTGTCCTCAGAGAAAGAAACGTGCAGAATCTGCTAACATAGCAGAACCTATTCAGCCAGTGGTCTTAACAGCCAGTACTGAAGACACAAGGGAATGGGTAATGGATTCAGGGAGTTCCTACCACATCACACAAAACAAAGATGTTTTGTTTGATTTCAAAGAAATCAATGTAGGTAAAGTTCTGATGGCAAATAATACTCATAACAGCATCAAAGGAACAGGGAGTATTAGAATTCAGAACTCAGATGGTTCTATGGTGATACTCAAGGATGTGAAATACATGCCAGAGGTAAGTAGGAATTTGATTTCATTTGGGTTGTTGGAAAAGGCAGGTTGTTGTTATCAAGGAGGTGATTTGGGACTGCAGTTTTATAAAGACGGCAAGAAGGTAATATCTGGGAAACTCAACAATGGGTTGTATTATCTTCAAGGTAGAGTGTGCAAAGCAGGGATCAGGTTAGGAACGAAGAAGCTGAGTAAGGAGATAGCTACAAGCAAGGTCGAATTAGTGGATAGACAGTCAAAGAAAGTGACTTTTAGTGAGAATCTAATTCAAGGACCTACACCGAATGATTTTAAGGCAGGTTCAACCGTTCAAGGTGGAGACTTTTCTGATAAAATCTCCAGAGAAATTGTAGCAGGTCAGAATATGGTAGATGTTGATGCTAAAACTCACAGGGAAAGTGTTTCACAAGGATTACAGAAATTCAGGAGTGGAAAAAGGAGTTTGAGCATGGAAACTAAGATAAAGTTTCTGTATAAAGCTTTGCAGATATTAGGAACTGACAAGTTCTACAGTATTTCTGCTAAAGGCGGTGTGATTCTACCTATGATTCAGCTAAGCAAAGTTCCAGAAATCCTAGCTACCAAGGACATACCTGATTTGAATTCGCAGCTCTGCTGTGAACTTCTCAAGAGTCTATAGAGAAGAAGAGGGCCTTCCAGGTTACATCACTGCAGTGTCTCGTTCTCGCAGAGACATAAAGGGAAACAGGTCAGTTTTGGAAAAGGAATTTAAGCAGTGAAGGATGAGTGAAGATCAAATGTTACCTAGAAGATGGATGCAAGAGGAAGGTGTAGCGGTAAGTGTCTCTCAAGGTGGAGCTCAGCTAGGAATAGAGCAGCTCCAAGAGAAACAGGTAAGGGTTCGTTTCAGGGGATGGCAGCGTGCCCGACGACGCATCACCGGCGGCACGAAATCCGGAGGCCCGTGAAGACCACGCGCGGGTGGCGCGTGAGGAAACGCGCGGTGGCGCGTGAGGACACACGCGGTGGTGCATGAGAACACCCGCGGTGGCATGTGAGGAAACGCGCGGTAGCGCGTGAGGAAACACGGGGGCGCGTGAGGACACGCGCGGTGGCGCGTGAGGACACGCGCGGGTGGCATGTGAGGACACGCACCGGTGGCGCGTGAGGACACGCGCCACGGGTTTGCCGGCGCGTGGAATCGCCGGAACGGCACCTCTCGGTGAGTTTGCGGCAGCGACTGGATCTGAAAGAAAAAAAACAGAGAAGCTTCGGGGAGAAGCTTCGGCGAGGGAGAGAACGTTGCGGGACGCGATGGTGCTCGGAAATGGAACTCGTCGGCGTAGATCCGGAGCAGATCCAGGAAGAAAGCTTCGGGAGAGGAAGCTTTTGCGAGGTAGGAAGCTTCGGCAGAAGCTTCTTCGAAGCTCCTTCAATGGCGGCCGGAGAAGAAAGGCTCGCGGTAGAGGGGAGAATCGTGGTGCAAAATGGAGAGGAAGAGGCCGAGGAAGAAGCTTCGAAGGGAAGCTTCAATGGTGGCTTCGGGTGGAGAGGAAACCGCCAAGGAAGAATGCGAGAAGAACTCTCGAAGAGGAAGCTTCGAGATGAGGCTTCAATGACGCCGCGAAGCAACAGTTACCAAGGAAAAGGAAGGAGCCACTCGGGAAAGTCTCTCACGAAGCAGAAACCGGAAACGACAAGGAATTGTCGAAGAAGGAAAAAATCGCAGGGAAGGGAAAGGAAGAAAAAAAAGGGAGAAAAATCACATTCAGGAGAAAAGAGAGTGGAGCCGTATTCGTTTTGGGTTTATTTTCTCAAAATTCGGAGGCCCAATTCCGAATTATGAGAAGGTGGAGTTTGTAGAAATAAATCCAAAGTATTTGCTCTGCTGGGCCAAAGCCCAAGTGTGATGTGTGTGAAAAAGAAACCCTAGGGAAGTTCACCTGCTAATATAAATTACAGCTTCTCTTAGAACAGAGTGCATCCAGCACAAAAAGGGGAAAAGCTGCCGTGAGTTTTTTCTAGAGAGAGAGAGACGCCTAGAGAGAGATTGAGAGGGGAGAGAGAGAGAGAAAAATAAAGATTATTGTATTTTTCTTTCTAAGTCCATTTTCTCTAAAGTTGCTTTATTGTAAGGGTTTATCAGATTTATAGTGAAGTTTGTAGGAGACAGATCCTACCCGAGAGGTACCTTAAGTGGGAACTCGGTAATCAAATCTTGTGTCTTTATTTTAAGCATTCCAAAACTAACACCAAAGGCAATCAGAAAGGATCATAAAAT
>JAEVFF010000128.1:526047-539087 GCA_018901945.1 Pugionium dolabratum
AAATTCAGGAGTGGAAAAGGGAGTTTGAGCATGGAAGCCAAGTTAAGCTTTCTGTATAAAGCTTTGCAGATATTAAGAACTGACATGTTCTACAATATTGTTGCTAAAGGCGGTGTAATTCTACCTAAGATTCAGCTAAGCAAAGTTCCAGAAACTTTAGCTAGCAAAGACAAATCTGATTTGAATTCACAGCTTTGCTGTGAATTTCTCAAAAGCCTCTAAAGAAGGAGAGGGTCTTCCAGGTAACATCACTGCAATGTCTCGTTCTCGTAAAGACAAGAGAAAACAGGTTAGTTTCGGATATAGCATTCAAGTAGTGAGGAAGAAAGTATAATCAAGTGTTACCTGTGAAGATGGGTGCGAGGGGAAAAGCAGTAGGAAACATCTTTCAAGGTGGAGCTCGCCGGAAAAGTGACCGGAAAAGTGACCAGAAAAGTGACCGGAAAAGTGGCTGGAAAAGTGGCCGGAAAAGTGGCGCATGGACGGTGCGTGGCGGCGCATGGCCGGAGGCGGCAGTGCGTGGCCGGAGGGTCGGTGGCGCGTGACGTTCACGCGCGGGTGCGTCTGGCACACGCAGGTGGCGCGTGAGATTCATGCGCGGGTGCATGGCCGACGTGTAGGTGAGCGTGTCGGCGTGTGGTGGCGCGTGGGTGACACGTGGAGGCGCGTGGCGGCGCGTGGGGCGGCGCATGGGCTTCACGCACCCGCAGGAAGAGAAAAAAAAGGTTGGGCCAAAGGAAAAATGTTTGAGGCCCAAAAGCAAATTTGAGAAAGGTGGAAAATTGTGGATACATAGCCCATAATTCTCACAATTTTTATTGGGCCACCAAAGCACAAAGAAACCCTAAAGTCTCCCAAAAATGATTGATATAGTTGAAGTTGTCGCCTAGGTTAAGAATCATCCCAAAAAGTGACAGCCAAAAGGGAGGACGCCTAGGAAGAAGAAAAAAGGGGAGAGAGAGGAGAGAGAGAAGAGAGAGAAGTACAATAGTATAGGTTATATTGTGTAATTCTTCTGATTCTACTCTTTCTCTAAAGTTAATCTTATGTAAAAGGTTTATTCAGATTTATAGTGGAAGTTTGTATGAGACAAATCATACCTGAGAAGTACCTTAAGTGGAAACTCGATAATCAAATTTTGTGTCTTTATTTCTAAACAATCTAAAACCAATACCAATGTAATAAAAAAGGATTCTAAAATCATAACAATTATAAAAAACACATTTATTTTTATGAAAATAAATACATATTCCTCCTATCATATAAGCTCTCATCATTTTAAAAAGTAACAAACTCGAAAAACGACAAAGCTTTTATTGAAGCATCTAACAGTATAGTTTTATTACAAACTTTGGTCTTTAGTCTCAAGTAGTGTGTTTGATTATAGAATGCGTCTGCATAGCGTAACACCATCTCCAATAGAGATTTGAGAGACTTCGACTCGAGGATCCAAAGCCAATTTCTTATTGAAATCTATAAGAGCTTTTCTATATTCCCTCATATGCTCAGGAACTCCCTCTTCATCCTCAGCCACAAAACCAAACCATAAAGTGTTGTCAAACGCAATGATTCCTCCAACTTTTACTAATTTCATAAGCCTCTCATGGAAGTTGATGTAGTTTGACTTGTCAGCATCCGCAAATGCGAAATCAAATTCTTCTTTCTGCTTTTGTCCATTGTTGAATCAAACTATTAGCATAAGTCAAAAAGCAGCTATATAATTAGTAATATATATTTATTGATTGATCACGTACGTCGTTGACCAATTGGTCTAAGGCCTTGAGGCCATCGGAATGGATGAAGTTGATCTTGTGATCAACACCTGCCTTCTGGATAAACTCTAGTCCCACTTCGTAAGCTTCTTTGTCAATATCTATTGCAGTAATCTATATCCACAACGAATCTTTACTTCATTAAAACAAATATTTGTGTAAACCCAACCAGAATCTTCTCAAACCGGTTATGTGCAAAACTTTATTAAATATATATTTAAAGATGAGAACTTTTTAATATACATATTTCACTTTTATTCCAAAAATACATTTCTCTTACAGAAATAATAATAAAAAATTAAAACATTGTATTTCAGTTCTTTTTATACTATTATAAAAACTAATTTTCCTTTTTATATTAAAATTATGTAGTTTTAAATATTAAATTTGCGATATTTTACGAACAAAATTAGTGATAGAATGTTTTAAAAAAATATTTTTTTAAATACTATATTATAGATTATTGTCTAAAAAAGATATATATATATATAGTGCATTTTTTATGCATATTAAAAATAGATTGATTATTCGAGTTGTAGCAGCTAACTTAAAAAATATAAAAATATAGGAAGAAAGAAGAAGCATTACATGGCCATCTTGAGGCAAAGCAAGGGCAGTGGTGAGAAGTGAGTAACCGGTGAAAACACCGACCTCTAGAGTTTTCTTAGCTTTCATCATCTTTATAAGCATCGATAGGAAATGACCTTCGTCCACCGGAACCTCCATCTCGCTTCTGCATTTTTAATTTATTTAAACAACATTTCTTGTCTACTACCTACGTTTTACAAATTCTTTTACAGTTTAAGAATTCTTACAAATTGCCATATTTCTGTACAGTAGCTTTTCGAAGTTCCTTAAGCAGCTCGTGCTCTCTTGGATACGCTGTTTCCATGATGTACTGTGACCAATCACAGCCAAGACAATACACTTATATACATATATACTTTATGTTCAGAGATCATTTTTTAACCTAAAATTTGCATATCATGGAAAAGAAAAGAAAATACAAACCTTTTTCAGAACGTCGCTCTTGAGGATCCCTTTGGAAGGTATTTGATTCGACATTTTCTGAGTCTCGTGCATCTGCAAAATGTTAGAGGTGGCTTCGTTTATAAACGAGAGAGAGAGAGAGAGAGAGAGAGAGAGAGAGAGAGAAGAGGAGAGAGAGAGAGAGACGAGAGAGAGAGAAGAGAGAGAGAGAGAGAGAGAGAGAGAGAGAGAGAGAGAGAGATGTACACTTTAATTTGGTCAATATTGGGTTCTAATCAAACTCACTATTGAGCATCTTATCTACGACTACGACTTTTCAACTATGTAACGTTACTCGATTATTTTATATTGTATTTTGATGCGAATATATTTACAGTTTTACTCTTTTTCTTTTAGGTTGAAAGATGTTGTGGAGTGTGCAAGTGGATGACCTCAACATTAGTCGGCATCATGCGTGAGATATCCCTTTATCTGTAAATCAAAGTCTAAACCAATATTAAACTAAGTAAACCGAATGTGTATAATTTGATATTCCTTTCAAGATGGAGAATACACGTTATGAACTCCCATCTTAGATAACAAATGACTGAACTGAAGTGCAATGGGGAATTTTGTGAGTAAATTAACGTTGAATGTGCCATGAATGTTCCCTAATAAAAATCTACAAAAATTCGAACAAGAATTTAGATTTTACAAAAGAAAACAACTTGCCTTGGATCATTGTAAAACATATTGAGCAGAAACAATATATTAGCAAGATACTACCTTAATTTGTTGACTACAACACATATATTAGGTTTTATCACAGTTAAGTAAATTAGGTTGTCAGTTAATTTCCCATAATGTGAAGAATCAGAAAGTAATTCGTCTTTATCTTAACTTAAATGTACATTCATGGGTGTGGTTAGTGCTTTACAACAACAATAAAAAACCAAATTGTTCAAGCAACTATAAAGTTTACTTGAGAAATAGACATTTCATCTTCATATCTATTAACTTCTAATTTGATAAAATATCTCATTATTCAAATTTTTTTTAATCTTGAAATCATTTGCTAGTAATTATTTCAATTTTGTCAATATTACTAACAAATAAAATGTCATCAATTTCTTAGACTGCTTGAAAAAGAGTATGAGATCAATAGAAGATTATGTGAGTCCATAGCATAGAAGAATTCATGAAATTTTGTGAAACCATTGCCAAGATGGTTGTTTAATACTATGAATGGATTTGATGAGTTTACAAACTATATTTTCTGATAAAGAATTCCTCTCTCTTGAAGTTTATCTTTATGGTAAAAAGATATAAATTTCTCTACCATATGGCCATGTAAGAAAGCATTTGTAACATCTATCTCATTAATACTCCATCCATGAATAGCAGCCAAAGCCAAAAACCATTCTTACCGTATGTATCAATTATGGTAATCAATTCTTTCTTTTTGAATACAACTTTTTTCTACCAAACTTGTCTTGTATTTTTCAATAGTCTTTTGTAATCTAATATATGAATCTTGTGAGCTATTTCCAGCAGAATTCATCATGTTTTCCAAATGACTGAAATTAGATATATTTCCACTACTATAAGAACCAATAGAAGATATATTTGATCCATTATGTGAAACAATGTAACTCTAAGGACTTTCATATGAGACAAATTTGCATTTTGATAATAATTCATGTCAACGACATTCTGAGTTTTGCTACTTTGGTTTTGTTTACTCTTTGCATTTTCTATATAATAATGAGAATCTTTTATCAAAGAAAATATTTATGAAGCTTGCAGCGGCTTGTTAGTGTATGAGTAAACAAACTATAGTGAAAAAAAAGTCTTGGTTTTTTTGATAAAAGTTTCCTTGGTACATAATTTCTACGAAGTTTTCTGTGTGTCAAATTTGTGTGGAATATATACATCAGTTTTTGGTGTAAAAGAAAGCAAAACACTTTAAATTTTAAATCTTCGTGAATTCTAGTAATGGATCCACCATAATGATGTATTCCAAGATTTATAGTATATACGTGTTTCTAGAAGCTCAACTAATATACCATATATGAAACCAAGTTTTTTTATTCACATTCAGTCATTTGATCATAGATCTATTCTATATGTTGTAGTTATATTTTTCAAAAAAACTTGTTTGCTTCTACATAATTGTGAAAAGTATAAAGGAATAATAGATTCACATACATATCTTAGCTCATAAAAATAGGTGAATTTTCACTTGTAAGATTCTGATTGGAAACATTTGGAGTTGAATATAAAGTAATTTCATCCTGATTTAGCTAGAAAAGAAATCGAAAACAATGAAAACTCAATGATGATGAAATCAAGAAATGATACCAATTTGAGAAATTGAACAATTGAAATGAACAGATTTGATCAAAAATTTAGAAATAGAATATGAGAAATCGGCCAGAAGAAAATGATGAAAACCAATGAATGATATTTGTGGAAAGTGAATGAAGTTTGAGCAAATGCTTTGATACCATTGCAACTATAACAAGACTTTATTTATTGCATAAAAGTTCCATTAAACTACCTCTTAAATACAACAGTCAACCACAAACCAAGTTTTATGAATATGAAAGGAAGAATACTGATATCTTGGCAACTGAGTAACTCCTCAACCCGGAGTTCCACCCGAAGAAGCAGGGGCCGCTGGACTCTCTATTTTCATTGATTACTATTGGATAGAGCTATAGAAGCTATTTTACCTACGTCTAACGAGAAGACAATATATTTTTATATTATTAAGAATTTTTTGATTAAAAAAAAGAAATAAAATTTAGAAAAATCTCTTTTTTAAAAAAAAATTATAACATATAAAAAATCCAGTAAATTTTGTAGATCTACTAGATGTAGAGCAACCAGGGCTTTAAACCCAAATACATGGAAAATCCGTGGAAACTAATCAATAAACCATTTGGGAACATAGGAATAAAAATTTAGATATTCGTACACGAAGATCTTACTGTATGAAAATTTAATAATATAAATAAATGACTTTGCGAATCTTTTAGATAAATTTCTTAAAGAATTAAAGGAGCTAGTATATTGCGATGTGTGATTTGATCGAACCTTATAAAAATCGTATTGACTCTGCTCAAAAAATGACACAATAGCATGCGATGTCATTTGCCGTCCTGTACTCGGAGCAGTGGCAACCGTTAGATCCCTCTTTCTATATAATATGATAAATATATAGCATTACAATTAATATTTATTGAAACATATCTAATTAATTAATGATACCAAAAATATGCTTGTTTTATATAAAAATGGATAAATGATACAAAATGGGATAAATGATCAATTCAACGTTTTATTTGATATATATAAAAGGAGGTTTAAAATATTCGGCTTATTTTTTATATAAAAATGATGTACTTGTTTTGCATCGATCAAACATGTTTCGCATCTCATTTTATGGTTTTACCTTTCAAATCCAAAATCCACATTCTTTATAAGAACTTTAACATTATTGTTAGTGTTATGATGACTGATATGTTGAGCTGTTAGAATAAATCATAACATATGATGACTCAGATGCTGAAAGATGAGATGGAGTATGATATGTCAGTGTTGATATAACAGATACTGAGATAGTATTTGTAGAGCTGCTTGATGTGATGCTATCAAGCCAGAATGTAGATTAACAAGCATGTTGATCAAGACATTGGACAGATGAGAGAGATATTGAGATAGTGTTTGATGCGGTGGTCGATACAATGATATCAAGACAGAATGTAGATTAACAAGGTTGATCTAGACATTTGACAGATGAGATAGATATTGAGATAGTGTTTGATACGGTGGTTGATACGATGTTATCAACACAGAATGTAGATTAACCACATGGTTGATCTAGACATTAGACAGATGAGATAAAGTCTGTGATGAAATACAACAGAGGATACATGAGGTAGAAGAGGTATCAGAGAAGTCTCTCAAAGTGTAGAGTCTCTGATTGGATACAACAGAGGATGCATCAGGTAGAAGAGGTACCAGAGAAGTCTCTCAGAGTGTAGAGTCTCTGGTTGGATTAAACAGAGGATGCATCAAATAAAAGAGGTATCAGAGAAGCCTTTCAGAGTATAAAGTCTTTAGTTGAATACAACAAAAGGATGTATCAGACAAGGTGTTGAGATCTAATCAAACGGGATATCAGGAAGCAAGAATTTGATGTGACATTATTGTTGACGTGGCAAAAGGTTTTGCAAAGCTGAAAAGAGTTGTTGGGATTTCAAATATCCAACATACTGAACATTGACTTGATGGCATCAAAGAATGCATCAGAGAACATAACAGGAAGCAAATACTTGATGTGGCGCAATTGCTGATGTGGCGCAATTGCTGACGTGACAAGTGGTTTGCTGAGCTGTTATGAGGTTGTAGGAAAATCATATATTCTCTACAATAGATTTGGCAAATAGATAAACTTGGAAAGCAAGTTGTATCTATTGAATATGGAAAATCAAATATGTCATATTTAGATTTGGCAAATAGATAAACTTGGAGGACAAGTTGTATCTATTGAATATGGTAAATCAAATATTCCATATTTGGATTTGGCAAGTAGATAAACTTGGAAAGCAAGTTGTATCTACCAAATCTCGTGGGAGCCATATGTGCTAGGGTTAGAGAAGTGTTATAAATACCAAGGGGCTATCTCATGAAGACCCACGGTTGCCGAGGGTATTGCTGAAAGGTGCAGATATGTTTTTGGCGTCGTCCCATCAGACAGACTAATAGGATGAGAAATTTGTTAGTGTTGTTGATGGTGTTTCTATGGAATCTGCAGCCATTGAAGATGGTGTTGCACCAATGCAGCTGAGTGGTAGTCAGACATGTTGTGTCTGATACTGTTTCCACAAACCACGTAGAAAAAAATGGTAGGTTTGTTTATGTTGTACCATATGCAATTGTAATTGCTTTCTTGTTCTAGTGGATTTGTTTCTAGACTAGGTCCCGGGGATATAGGTTGGAAAACCGAACCTCGTAAAAAATCTCAGTGTCTATTTTATTTTATGCATCTAGTTATCGTTATTATTGCTCAAAAATCGATATAGCTCAAATTTCAAACTTTCAATTGGTATCAGAGCAGGTTCCCGATAGAGATTTGTCTTGTTTCAGGTAGATCAGAGATTTGATGCTAAGGAGATGATGTGTGTGAGAAAAATCAATCACAAATGAAAAAAAAGAAGAGAAAAATGGATGGGAAATCATCTCTGATGAATCAAAGAAGATGGCAACAGAATTTGGATTAAGTGAAAGTGATGCTGAGATGATGATTTCTGAAACATGATTCTGATCACGTAGTTGGAATATAATGAAGGTGATTGCAGAACTATTTCTAGAACTCAATCAGAGATTAAAACAGATGGAAACATAAGCTAAATCAAGGGAATACGGAGTTAAAGGATAGTGCAAAACAGGTTTCAGGACAAGTTTTAAGGTTTTGAAAGCTATATTGGTCGATTACAATCTTGATAAGTTCTCGTGGTGATCTAGGTTTGAATAGATCAGTACACTCCATATCAATCAAGGTTGATGGAGTGTTTTAAAGCATTTCAAAAGGTTAATCAAGTATGTAGAGGGTTGATGTGCAAATATTAAAGGAGCCAACAATGGTTAAATTCTGGTGATGAGGTTATGTGGTTTGCAAAAACAAAGTCATTGTTCTGATATCTTAGCTGATGAAGTGCAGGGGAGAGTATCAAAGTATAACACCTATCATAGTTGATGAAGAAACAATTATGAAGTGTTTTGTATCAAGATTAGCTATACATATCTATGTTTGATGAGTATTTGAACTCTGATACGATGAAATCGGATCAAGTAATTGTTATGATGTTGACTTGTGGAACGAAGCAACAGAAGAAGATAAAACTTAAGGGTACTTCTGATTTGTTTTTGGCAGATGATTGAGCATAACCAGGAATGGGAATCAATTGTGAAACCAAAGGAATCAGGTTATAATCAGATGAAAAGGAAGAATCAAAGTTGTGTAGAATGCGACAGCTACATAACTCAGAAATTTGAGTATGATATTCTCTTTGGAAAGAAAAAAAAGACGTGTGTTTAGCTGTTAAGCTATCAACCTTTACGGATTTGTTAAGGCCCTGAGTTTTCAGAATGGATCTACACGATTTTGATTTCAAGATATATTGTGCACTTGGAAAGCAATGGAGCATCATTTGGATCAAGTTGATAATCATAATGACAAGAGATTAAAGAGTTGTGATGGGACAAGACAGTGTTTAAAAGTGATATGGATCCTGCAACTGTCTCTGAAATTGCTCTCACATCAGAAAGAGACTATTCTATGCGTACGGCAGGCTTGATCCTGTTCCTATTGGCGACAGTGGTACCTTTTTGATATTAAGATAGTTGTTTCTTCTAATATCTATCATGTGAATGTTCAGATAATAGATGATTTGTAGAAAGACGATGATACTGTCATGGGTTTGATATTTCATAGAAGTGGGTTTAAAACAGAGGTGATATGAGATGCTTAATCACATATAGGCTATAGGAGAATCGATTGATATCTCTATGAAAATCAGAATGTGTCACAACATGTTGGTACATGGTTCAAGACAAAATGTACAACATGGAAGGTAAAAAAGGAGATCTATAACTCTGAATGAAGTATAGTCACCTTGAGAGATATGATTCATGGAAAAAGGAACCTTTGGTTGAGATTGAAAAGAGTTGCAAAGAATCCATCAAGAGCATCATTCGATTTTTGATAAGTTACAGGGTGTGAAAGTTGCTGGTGAAAATGTTGTTTAGGATGAAGATTGACATTCAATTTACTCTGAGTTGAATCAAGCTCAAAATCAGAGATTATGATTGGATTCGATGTTATGTTGATCTGTTTAATCAAACTGATGTACAAAATCAGTTTCAAATCCCAAGGTGAGTATCAAATAGTGTGTGAAAAGTCTTTCCACAACACGAGTGTACATGTCAGGAAGACAATCAGTGTGTTAATAAGATGTTACTTCAAGAGATGTGGTGGTGATGAAGATCATCAGAAGTTGTGCCAACGTACAGAGCTTTGATGTTATCATGTTTAAGCTCGTTGATGTGAAGGATTGTCCTTGGAAGTTTTGTTCTCTGAGTAAATTCAGATCATCAAATCTTGTAATTACGGATCCAGCAAACTGTTATTCTGGAAGACGATTTGTGGGAGAGTAAGATGTTGATTTGTGGGAAAGTTACTGATTTGATTGCATTAATGATTGGATGCTTGAGTTATATATCTCAGTCATCAAGGGGGAGATTGTTAGTGTATTGCTGATTGAGGTATATATTTGATTGAAGTTGAGTTTGAAGATATGTAGTAGTTGGTGTGTGGTAGAGTTTTACAACTCAGTCATCAAGGGGGAGATTGTAAGTGTTTTGATGACTTAGTTGAGAAACTATTACACAAACAGTTGAGACAACTACTACATCATGATGTGTTACATATATTGTGTCACAACCACAAAGACTTAATGTGAAAAGTGTTATGATATTGAGTTGGGCTTGAGCTCTACAACTCAATCATCAAGGGGGAGATTATTAGTGTTATGATGACTGATATGTTGAGCTGTTGGAATAAATCATAACATATGATGACTCAGATGCTGAAAGATGAGATGGAATATGATATGTCAGTGTTGATACAACAGATACTGAGATAGTGTTTGTAGAGCTGCTTGATGCGATGCTATCAAGCCAGAATGTAGATTAACAAGCATGTTGATCAAAACATTGGACATATGAGAGATATATTGAGATAGTGTTTGATGCGGTGGTCGATACAATGTTATCAAGACAGAATGTAGATTAACAAGGTTGATCTAGACATTTGACAGATGAGATAGATATTGAGATAGTGTTTGATGCGGTGGTTGATAAGATGTTATCAACACAGAATGTAGATTAACCACATGGTTGATCTAGACATTAGACAGATGAGATAGAGTCTTTGATGAAATACAACAGAGGATGCATGAGGTAGAAGAGGTATCAGAGAAGTCTCTCAAAGTGTAGAGTCTTTGATTGGATACAACAGAGGATGCATCAGGTAGAAGAGGTACCAGAGAAGTTTCTCAGAGTGTAGAGTCTCTAGTTGGATTGAACAGAGGATGCATCAAATAGAAGAGGTATCAGAGAAGCCTTTCAGAGTATAAAGTCTTTAGTTGGATACAATAAAAAGATGTATCAGACAAGGTGTTGAGATCTGATCAAACGGGATATCAGAAAGCAAGAATTTGATGTGACATTATTGTTGACGTGGCAAAAGGTTTTGCAAAGCTGAAAAGAGTTGTTAGGATTTCAAATATCCAACATACTGAACATTGACTTGATGGCATAAGAGGATGCATCAAAGAACATAACAGGAAGCAAATACTTGATGTGGCGCAATTGCTGACGTGACAAGTGGTTTGCTGAGCTGTTATGAGGTTGTAGGAGAATCATATATTCTCTACAATAGATTTGGCAAATAGATAAACTTGGAAAGCAAGTTGTATCTATTGAATATGGAAAATCAAATATGTCATATTTGGATTTGGCAAGTAGATAAACTTGGAGGACAAGTTGTATCTATTGAATATGTTAAATCAAATATTCCATATTTGGATTTGGCAAGTAGATAAACTTGGAAATCAAGTTGTATCTACCAAATCTCGTGGGAGCCATATGTGCTAGGGTTAGAAAAGTGTTATAAATACCAAGGGACTGTCTCATGAAGACCCACGGCTGCCGAGGGTATTGCTGAAAGGTGCAGACATGTGTCTAGCGTCGTCCCATCAGACAAACTAACAGGATGAGAAATCTGTTAGTGCTGTTGATGGTGTTTCTGTGGAATCTACAGCCATTGAAGATGGTGTTGCACCAGTGCAGCTGGGTGGTAGTTAGACATGCGGTGTCTAATACTGTTTCCACAAACTACGTAGAAAAGAATGGTAGGCTTGTTTATGTTGTACCATATGCAATTGTAATTGCTTTCTTGTTCTAGTGGATTTGTTTCTGGACTAGGTCCCGGGGATGTAGGTTGGAAAACCGAACCTCGTGAAAAATCTCTGTATTAATTTTATTTTGTGCATCTGGTTATCGTTATTATTGCTCAAACATCGATATAGTTCAAATCTCAAACTTTCAACTATAACAAAAAAAAATATCCACATCCCAAAAGTTATTAATCTTATGTTCAAAAAAAGTTTTCATTAAAAATCATCACACAAATTTTGTACAAGTTTTTGGTCATTTGATACTAATGGTAAGTACGTTTTCTCAATATAAGAACAACTCCAAAAGTTATTTTTATTATAAGAACTAGAATATTATCTATGCTATGCACAAATTAAAATTAAAATTTTAAATTTTTTTATCATTTGACTGAAAAAATTATAAATATATTTTAATTTATAATATTATATATATTATAAAAGAATGATATTACTATTATTATATATTATTCAAATAATATTGCATTATTTTATCGTTGGTTTTGCGATACGTTAATCAAAAATATATTTATAAATTTTTTAGTAAAATATTTGAAACAGATTTTAAATTAAATTAATAAAATTAGTAGTTTTAATTAATTTTGTTATGTTATAGAATCTACTTATATATAGAGTAGTCATACTAAAAAATAATTATTATTTATTTAAATTTAATATTACAAATAAATGATATAATATAAAATTTTATTTGTAAATATATTGATTGTTTGGAAACAAAAAAAATTGAGTGATATAATTTCTATATGATTTGTGATTTAGATATGCCAACTATATTATTACACAATATATATATATATATATATTTCTATAAAATAATTATTAGTATAATATATTGAATTTAATTATTAAGTTAAAAAGTAAAATTTCATATAATATAAAAATAGAATTAAATAGTGTTAATGAAGTTTCTATATCTATAAAAATTCGACATATTTACTTTTCTTATATTTGTGTACAATAATTAATTATTTATGTAAAAAACAATCTTCTATTTTTAAAATTGGCGAGTAATTAAATGTGTAATTTACTAACTCAAAATTTCTTAATTTTTGAATCTTCGTATATTTGAAAATTAAATAGTGTTTGGAAACTCATTAAATTCTATAATTAAGTTATCAAATTAAGATGTTTAGATAATAAAATAAATAATTTATATTTAAAATTAAATTAATTAGTAAAATTGTTGAGAATGAATATAATGATGACACCTAAGCAATTTTTACTTTTAATGTTTTTGTTTTAATATATAGTAGAT
>JAEVFF010000128.1:553970-568501 GCA_018901945.1 Pugionium dolabratum
CTTGTGGCATGCACGCGCCTTGCTCCTAGTCTTCGACTTGGAGTAGGGTTAAATATCTTTGGGCCCTGACCTCTCTCGCCACTAAAGCCCACGTCTCTGATGTTCCTTGTGTTGTTGAGAAGCCTTTGGACTCTAATTTGCTCTTCTGGCCCATTGTCCTTAGCTGCTCTTCCTCTAGAAGCTTGTCGACCCATTAGCTGAATTTGTGGAAGAGTGCTCTTGATCTGCTTCTTGTCATTGCTCCTGGAGGTACCACTGGTGTAGATACTTCCTCTAAGTTCATGTCCTGGAGCTGGTAGCTCATTTGGTCCGAGTCCTCTTGTGTAGAAGTGGAAGTGTGCGTGTACTCGGCTGGATGGCCTGTACCGGTTGGATTGTGCGCGGTACTGGCCGGAATGACTTCAGGACCGGCCAAGTTGATCCCGGAGTCGGCGGTGTCATCAGGGGGACCGGCGGTGTCATTCACGTCCCCACCAAGTGTGCCGGAAGCTTGGGCCTCTCCGCCGGCGATGTTGACCGGTCTGGTCCTATAGGTCGAGGGTCCGGCGGTACTGTCTGGTCCGGCAGGCGCGCCAGATGGTCCTGCTGTCTCGGGCAAGCTTCCTGGTCGGCCAGTCTGGTCTCCTGGCTGGATGTACGACCTGATGTCCTCATCAGAGTCATAGGAAGTTCTACATCCATGAGGGGTTCTTGTTCCGAGAGAGAAGGCTGTGCGTACCAGAAGGATCATTACGGGAGCTTATCATCCGCGAAGCTCATGGAGGAGGACTCATGGGCCACATTGGTGTCGATAAGACACTAGCAGTGGTCAAGGAACACTTCTACTGGTCACACACCAAGAGGACAGTAGAAGCTCATTGTGCAAGGTGCATCACTTGCAAGAAGGCAAAGTCCCGAGTGCAACCTCACGGGTTGTATCTCCCATTGCCCATACCGACGCATCCATGGGTGGATATATCAATGGACTTTGTTCTAGGCCTGCCCAAGATATCCACAAAGATGCTATGGTGGACAGATTCTCCAAGATGGCACACTTCATTCCATGTGCCAATGTCAATGATGCCACACAAACAGCTGAGCTGTTCTTTAGGGAGATATTACGGCTTCATGGAGTGCCAAGGACCATCGTATCAGACAGGGACACCAAGTTCCTCAGCCATTTCTGGAGGACCCTTTGGAGAAAGCTAGGCACGAAGCTACTCTTTTCTACCACCTGCCATCCTCAAACCGATGGCCAAACTGAAGTTGTCAACAGGACACTATCAACCCTTCTCAGGACTACACTAGGGAAGAACCTCAAGACTTGGGTGGAGTGCATGCCATTCATAGAATTCGCTTACAACCGAGCCGTGCACTCAACAACCAAGAAGACACCATTTGAAGTAGTATACGGCTTCAACCCTCTCACCCCATTGGAGCAAACACCACTACCACCAGCTGAGATGACCAACCTCAACGAAGCATCCAAGGCAGAGTTCATAAGGAGATTACACCAGAAGGTAGCAGAAAACTTGGAGAAGAGGACCGGACAGTACGTGACTCATGCCAACAAGGGAAGTAAGGAGGTGATCTTTCAACCACGCGATTGGGTGTGGCTACACCTACGACAGAAGAGGTTCCCAAACCTAAGGAGTTCCAAGCTAGCACCAAGAGGAGATGGACCATTCAGAGTGCTCGAGAGGATCAACAACAATGCCTACCGGATCGAGCTTCCAGGTGAGTTTAATGTGTCCAACACGTTCAACGTAACTGACTTAGCCCCTTTCCATGCAGATGAACCAATTTTGAGGTCAAAACCTACTGAAGAGGGAGAGGATGATGAGGACATCAGGTCGTATGTCCAGCCAGGAGATCAGACTGGCCGACCAGGAAGCTTGCCCAAGACAGCCGGGCCATCTGGCACGCCTGTCGGCCCAAGCAGTACCGCCGGACCCTCGACCAATAGGACCACACCAACCAGCATTGCTGGCGGAGAGGCCCAAGCTTCCGGCACACTTGGTGGCGACGCGGATGACACCGCCGGTCCCCTTGGTGATGCCGCCGACTCCGGGATCAACTTGGCCGGTCCTAAAGGCATTCCGGCCAGTACCTCGCACATTCCAACCGGTACAGCCGATCCAGCCGAGTGCACGAGCATTCAACTTCTACACAAGGAAACTCGGACCAGATAAGCTACCAGCTTCAGGACATGCATCTAGAGGAAGTATCCACACCAGTAATGCCACCAGGAGCAATGAAAAGGAGTAGATCAAGAGCACTCTTCCACAAGTTCAGCTTATGGGTGGACAAGCTCCTAGAGGAAGATCGACTAAGGACAATGGGCCAGAAGTACAAAGAAGAGTCCAAAGGCTTCTCAACAATGCAAGGAACTTCAGAGACTTGGGCTTCAGTGGCAAGAGAGGTCAGGGCCCAAAGATTCCTAACCCTACTCCAAGTCGAAGACTAGGAGCAAGGCGCGTGCATGCCACAAAGACGGCCACCTTCCATTTCTTGGCCGTGAGGTAAGTTAAGGTAAGTTTCAATTCGAATATATGCCTCTTTCTGTTTTGCAGGGTAGGATCTAGATTCTTTACATTTTTGAGTCAAGAACATTTTAGGAATAGGTCCTTTTTCGGTTATACACTTTTGTATCTTTCCATTTGTGCACTTTTGTAAACTTTCCTTTTCTTTATTTGAGTTGACCCTAGAAGGTCAAGCTGTTGAGCATATTAATAAGGCTCCTTCCAGCATTGTAGTTCGACAACCTTTTTGATATTAATAAAGATAGAACTTTTTCCCCAACAAGTTTTCTCTCAAAGAATCTTGTGCGCTTAGAATCTAGTTGAGACCAGCCCTCCTAGCTCTAAGTTTGTGATTTATCACGAGGTTCATCACCCCTCGTGTGGTTCACTTCACCTTTCCATCGAATACCAACCCAAAAACCCCTATTCAAGAAGTCTAAGGTCGAGTTTCTCACCTAACCTTCTCCAAACAGTCCACGCGCATATAAGCCTTGAATCGAGGCTTGTATCAGGAAGGGTATAGCTTTCTATGTTACAAATAACAAATCAATGGCAAAGAAATATCTTGAAGCCACAGTGGGAATGATAGTGAAAAAATACTTCAGAAGATGGAAAAAACACATAAACATGGAAGCTTTTCCCAAGAGCAATAGAACACTAAAAAGGGAGTGAAAAATTTGATAAACAGTGTCTAGAATATCAAAGTCATGGTAATTTCAAGTCGAAGTATCCTACTGCCAAAAAGAAAGAAATGGTGCAGTGCTATGCGTGCAAAGGATACAGACATAGAAAAGCAGAATATCTTGGTGTTACTAAGAAGAAGGAAAAATCATTTTTAGGCTGGAGTAAGTGATTCAGATTATGAAAATGAGCAAGGAGTTGAGTTACTTGTTTTTGAGGTGTATTTTGGAGTCATTGAAGATGAATTAGACATTGTGTCTCTAGAACATCAGAGTGATACATCTACAAATGATTAGGATCTACCACTGAAGACGAGAACATGATTCTAGTTGAAAATCTCATTCAGAGATCTGAAAAAAATAAAAAACTAACTAAAGCAAACAAGGAATTGTGTGAGAAAATTGATGCACTGGAAAAGGCTAAAGGCCAAAAAGAGAAAGTGTCTGAGCAAAATTCCGAGCTGAAGGTTCAACTACACAATATCAAGATGTTGAGTAAAGGAACTGAACACCTTGACATGGTTTTGTCATTAGGATGAAATTGCCAAACCAAATGGAGACTTGGCTCAGGGGATTACTACAAGCTCATCAACAACCTTTGTCAAAGCTATTCGAGCCAGTCGAATCTCTCAACAATGTGACATCAGGACTCTGACCAACATAACGGCTGGAAGGGAATAATCAAAAGGCTATTGGTATTGCAAGAAACCAGGAAAATTTAAGGCCAATTGCTACAAATTTCAGAATGGGGTTGCTCAAATCTTGCATCAAAAGAATTTTTATAGAGATAAGCTGAGCAGAAGCAAGGTTTGGATCAGGAAGCAAATATTTATTTTCATGTAGCATTTACTGCTGATAAACAGAAGATTGACCAAGAAGATGGATCTTGGGATTTTGACAGTTGGTGCTCAAGGGATATGACAGGATCAAAAAGTATTCTAACCAAATTTGAAGAAGTTCTAGATGGGAAGGTCACATTTGGAAATGAAGCCAAAGGTACGATCAAAGGGAAAGGTGTAACCATGGGAGAACAAAAATCTGAACTAATGGATGTGTACTTTGTGGATGGGCTAAAAAGCAAATCTGATTAGCATCAGCCAGCTGTGTGATGATGGAATGGTAGTTACATTCACCAAAAGTGATTATCAAGCGATTGGTAAGGCTGGATCGGTTAAGTTGGAAGGATTTTGATAAGGTAACAACTGATATATGTGGAAATCACCTAAGAAGTGTCTAAGAACAGTCCAGAAAAATGTCACACATCTTTGGCATGAGAAGTTAGGCCACTTGAATATAAGAACCTTGATTGACTTGGCAAATCATGAGGTGGTTTGGGGGTTACCGAAACTAAGTTCTGATTCAGATATTATATATGGTCCATGCAAAAAAGGAAAGCAAGTGAAGGTTCAACATAAATTTGTTCGAGATGTCAAAACCCTACGTGCATTAGAACTCATTCATATGGACTTGATGGGACCAATTCAAATAGAAAGCTTGTGTGGAGGAAGTACATCTTTGGTAGATGACTTCACTCGATACACATGGGTCAGATTTTTGAGAGAAAAATCAAAAACCTTGGACAACTTTAAGATACTTGCATTGTACCTCAAGAATGAGAAATGGGGAACTAAAACTATACGAGTGACCATGGATGTGAATTTCAAAGTGAAAAATTTCACAAACACCGCAACAGAATGGCGTAGTTGAAAGAAAGAACATGATCCTATAGAAAATGGCAAGAACAATGTTGTATGGGAATCAAGTAATAGAATACTTTTGGGATGAGGCAATCAATACTGCATGTTACATCATCAACCGAGTGTATATCAGAAAAGGAAACAACAAGTCTCCATATGAATGTGGAAGGAAAAGACACATAATTTTAGCTACTTTCATGTCTTTGGGTGTGCATGCTACATTCTGAATGACAAGGATCAATTGGATAAGTTTGCCTCTCGAAGTGATGATGGTATCTTTCTTGATTACGGAAGAACTAGTTATGCTTACAGAGTTTACAACAAGAGAATGAGAGTGGTTCAAAAAACCATGAATGTTGTATTTGATGACGGTTCCTATCAATGGTTGACAGTTCAACCCATATATCTAGGTCCAAGAGCCTCACAAGTAACTGATGCACCTGCATCTGCAACTACAAAATCATAGGTGATGAACAAGCGACTGTTCTGCCTGAAGTTGCTAAACAGGAAGATGGACAACCTGTACATGTGCGTAGGAATCACTCCCAACAGGGAGTTATAGGCGCACTTCAGGGGGGTTGATAACCATGGCTTTTTTGCATTGTTTCACCATGTTGCTAAAAGCCATATTCTTGATTCGGGGTTTGCATGGATCTTCACATAGTATTGTTGTTGAGCTGCTATATTCCTCACAAACTCATCATACATCAGCTGCTTCATTTCATCCTATGTTGCTTCTGGTTCATCGTATTCTAACCGTATGTAGGCGTCTTGCTCCCAAATTCTAGCATCTTCGGTTAGGGTGTCTTTGGCATAGGCTGTTTTTTCTTCATCTTGAATTTAGTTACTTTGGAACCAATCTTTCATGTCTTGTTCCCACTTTGGATAGGCGACTAGTCCTTGTTCATGGCCTGAAAATGAGATGTTTTCCAGTTTATGATTTTCTTCACCATCCGACTATTGCTCCAAAGGTTCGGCCAGGTGGTAGTCGGGCCACTCTTCCTCATATTCCGCCTCATCACAATAGATTACTCCTTGTTCCTCATGTTCTACTTCTTCTAGACTATTTTGGGAGTTAGTCTCTTCATGCCACAATTCTCCTTCATGGTTTTCTTGTTCATCACCTCCTTGGTAACTTTCTTCTTCTTCCGACCAACTTTCCTGGCTCATGTTGTCTTGGTCATAATCTGGTAGTTTTTGTTCAAGGTTTACTCCTTCTGATTCTTCTTCAAAATCAGTCTCTAAATAGTCTTAATGCTATGATTCTTCTCCATAGTCACACTCGTTGGTGCTTAGGCATTGATCATAGTCATTTTCTTGACTATAATCAGTTTGTGGTATGTTCATGGTGTCTTCTTCTTCATCATAGTGCTCCATCATTAAAGTTTGTACCTTGCATGGCAGGAAGAAGAAATATCATGTCCAAATCAATAGATAAGGAAACTACACCCTAGTGAATATATGATATTAACACACAAGTAGTAACAAAAAGAAACTCGATAGAAGTAAATATTTTGAGGTTTTTATTTTTTTTCTTTTGGCAACTAACGTTAAAACAAAATAGAAAACAATATTTATTTTTGGTTTTTCTATTTGAATTATAATTAGGAAAAAATAATAAGAATATTATATAATTTTTTTTAAAAAAAAAAAATTTAACAAGCAACTAAATTGGAAAATAACAAAATGAAATGATGTTGATATGTTTGGGTTTTTTTTCTCTTATTAGAACGAAATTAAACAAACATGAAATGCAAATTTTTGTTTTGGTTTTAGATTTAAATGGGAAGAAAAAACAACAAAAAACAATGCAAATGAAGATTTAAGAACTAAGCTTTTTTTGGTTTTTTTTTCCGATAAGGTGTAATTAAGAAAATTCAAAACCAAAGTATAAAAGATAAAGGATAAAGGTTGGATGAACACAACCTGGGATAAGATCTTTTAGCTCCGATACCAAATGATGTAAGATTGAGTATCAATCTCACAAACGGTACGGCCGTGACTCACAAACCCGAGAATCTCTGTTGGCTTAAGCGGGCAAGAGAATTAAAAAGAGGGACATCACACTATCAAAGGTAAATAAAAGGAGTTTCAATCTCTCAAACTAACATGGCCGTGGCTTTAGTAGACAGGAAGTGAATTACACACTTTATTTCTAAAGAACAAGAACAAAAACAACATTCAAAGACAAGGCTTTAAAGAAAGTACTTTGTATTCAACTTTTATTTTAATGGTGGTCTATCTTACAAGTTTTGGCATGGTGTTACCTTCTCGTTGATTTCAGGTACACCGAGAAGTTACACAGGACAAAGAGCAGAAAAATGGCCAAGGAGATTTCTAGAGGGCAAGAGATCGGCCAACAGGCTGATCTCGGCCAACAGGCTGATCTCGGTAGGTCGATCTCTGCCGAGTCAGATGGCCGATCGTGCCTGGCCGATCGTGCACCACCAATGCCAGCTCGATCGGCTAGTAAATGCTGAGACTCCAGCCCGATCGGCCAGTACATGCTGAGACTCCAGCCCGATCGGCCAGTACATGCCGAGACTCCAACCCCCTCTTTGTTCCAAACACCGGTTTAGTGTAGGAGGTGTTTTTTTTGGTCTTTGTTGGATCTTTGTGTACCTAGACATGTTTCAACAATCTTTGACAAATACAAGTGCATTATGCTAGTATTGGAAATTTTAAATTGACTCCGTTATTTCCTTAACACTTTTAGGCTTAACATTTTCGAGTTCTACTTGCAAGATTTTTATTACTTGTCTAGTTGGACATATTTTAGCAAAATGTCCTCTTTCTAGAAATCTATAGAATAGAATTTCAGCTAGTTTTAACTGGTCAGAGGACTTACCTGGTTTTTCTTTGTCATGTAGTTCATGCAATGGCTTTGATGGTTGTTTGTGTGCTACCGCTTGAGGCTTTGGAACTCGTAGGTCATCTTTGGGCTGAACCATTGGTTTGGCTCCTGTGTTTCCTCCTAAGTGTTTGAAAACACTTTATTTTCTTCTGGAAAGTAGACTCTTGTTTGCCTAGGTTTTGTGTTCGACAATGATGCTAAAAGCCATATTCTTGATTCGGGGTTTGCATGGATCTTCACATAGTATTGTTGTTGAGCTGCTATATTCCTCACAAACTCATCATACATCAGCTGCTTCATTTCATCCTATGTTGCCTCTGGTTCATCATATTCTAACCGTATGTAGGCGTCTTGCTCCCAAATTCTAGCATCTTCGGTTAGGGTGTCTTTGGCATAGACTATTTTTTCTTCCTCTTGAATTTAGTTACTTTGGAACCAATCTTTCATGTCTTGTTCCCACTTTGGATAGACCTCTAGTCCTTGTTCATGGCCTGAAAATGAGATGTTTTCCGGTTCATGATTTTCTTCACCATCCGACTATTGCTCCAAAGGTTCGGCCAGGTGGTAGTCGGGCCACTCTTCCTCATATTCCGCCTCATCACAATAGATTACTCCTTGTTCCTCATGTTCTACTTCTTCTAGACTACTTTGGGAGTTAGTCTCTTCATGCCACAATTCTCCTTCATGGTTTTCTTGTTCATCACCTCCTTGGTAACTTTCTTCTTCTTCCGACCAACTTTCCTGGCTCATGTTGTCTTGGTCATAATCTGGTAGTTTTTGTTCAAGGTTTACTCCTTCTGATTCTTCTTCAAAATCAGTCTCTAAATAGTCTTAGTACTATGATTCTTCTCCATAGTCACACTCGTTGGTGCTTAGGCATTGATCATAGTCATTTTCTTGACTATAATCAGTTTGTGGTATGTTCATGGTGTCTTCTTCTTCATCATAGTGCTCCATCATTAAAGTTTGTACCTTATATGGTAGGAAGAAGAAATATCATGTCCAAATCAATAGATAAGAAAAGGGAAAATCGCATAAAAAACCTCGAATATGGCAGCCACTAACACTTTAAACCTCAAGATTTTGTCACTTACATTTTAAATATTCAAACATTTATTTGGTACAGTATTAACCTTAAACTGTCACTTTGGATAACATTCCGCTATAAATCGGAAACGGACTTCATAACGCCGTTTAGTTTAAAATAACGCTGTTTAAGTGAAAATAACGCAGTTTAACCCCGTTTTAGTTGACATAACTCCGTTATTTCACAAAGGAGTTAGAAAAATCGCATAAACATCCCCAAAATCAATTTGGGATTTTAGGATTTTTCGAAAAATCAAGAACAAACGAAATTCGAGTTTGGGAAGAGGAACATCGCATCGAGATGAGGTACAATCAGTTTTAAACTTAGAATCGTAGGTGATTTTTGACTGTAATTTGTAGGGTTTGCGATTTTGCTAGGTTTTAGTGTTCGATTTTGAGTATTCGGTCGGATGTTGTTCATTTGTATTTGATTTTTCGTTGTTGGGGTTCGACGTAGTGTTGTAGGATTCGATTTAGGGTATTTTCGCTTGGGTCTTGTGATTTCGTTTTTGATTTTTCGTTTTTGGGGTTCGACATAGTGTTCTAGGGTTCGATTTGGGCATTTCCGGTTGGGTGTTGTGATTTCGTGTTCGATTTTTCGATGTTGGGGTTTGGCGTAGTTTCTAAGGTCCGATTTTGGGTATTTGAGGTTCGATTGTGTGCTTTCGTGTTGGATTATGGTTGTTAGGGTTCGGTTTTGTGTCTTTTGGGTACGATTTTGTGTATTTTTGGTTGTAGGATTCGATTTCGTGTTTGATTTTGGTGTGTGGGTTCGATATTGTGTGATAGGGTGCGATTTTGTGTATTTGAGGTAGGAGTTTGTGTATTTCCGCTTCGTTGATATATGAGTACATGGAAAACGGAAGCGTTTGGGATTGGTTTCATGAGGAGAAAGACGTGACTGGGAAAAAGAAGAAGCTTTTAGACTGGGAAGCAAGATTGAGAATAGCAGTAGGATTGGCTCAAGGAGTTGAGTACCTTCATCATGACTGTGTTCCTCCAATTGTGCACCGTGATATCAAATCCAGTAATGTGCTCCTCGATTCAAACATGGAAGCACAAACACTTCTTGTTTTGCCTACACATTTGCATATATGTATTGGCCACTAACAAGTAACAAGTCACGAAATCAAGTGTGAGTTGCTTTCCTATGCAACTCGAGCCAAACTATAAACCCAGTATTTTTTTGTTTACTTTTCCAATCTAGTAAAAGATGTAGTTGTAGGCCATAAAAGCATTGAAAGGTTTCTCATTCGAAATTATTAGCGAGGTACAAACAGATTCAGACGTTTCAGATTGTGAAAACACAAATCTTTATGTTCATAACCAAAAATACTGAATGAAAGGAACTCTAATGCCAAAGCAAAGGAGAACCAGCTCTAAGGAAAAGAAAAGAAAATCTTTTACAGGAAAGATCAAACAAAACAAGCACTTTAGATGACTTCAGAGGAAGATAATTCCTTTTCTGGAGATTTCAAAGATCACCCGATAACTAATCCCGATCTTCATCTGCATTACAGCAAAAAACAAAAGAAAAGTTTCAATATTCCAAGTAACATAAGTAGAAGATCATAATATACGTATGCAAACTTATTCAATCCAACAAAACAAGAAATACACCAAATTATGCCAGAACCCTCAAAATCAACAAGTAGAGATTTCAACATGAAACTAGACAAGAAAGTCCTTGCACTTGACATATGCCAAAAAAAAATTGAATTACGTCAAAAAAAAGTTTTGAAAAAGATGACTTAGTAAAAAATTATCCACTCTGTTCGTTAACAGAAACTTCCATGGAGCTCAAACTAAAACTTGACACATCTATATAAGACAACTGTGATTCATTATCTGTGTAAGTGTGTATCCCATAATGCAATAGTATTACCTGCAATTTGCAGCCTAACTCAATCTAGAACCAAATAAATGATCAAAGTATATATCTTTCTACTCTTATTGAGATCTTAGTAATACAAAAAATAATTTATGTTGCTCAAATCGTCTAACTTTTCATAACAGTGCCTGCCTAAACAGATTTGCAACGAGCTACTTCAAAGAATTTTGCTTATTTGACGAACTTACAAAGGTTTAACCTTTGAATCACAAATTGAAAATGATGTAGCCTAATTTTCAAATGCTTGGCGTAATAACACAGTGATTTTTACCCCGAATTCCATTGCCAAACATGAGTCAACATGTCGAACTCTTGTAATCTGCCAAAATCGTTTTTCTTTTTCTTCAAACCACAACAAAATTTGATTTTACAAACAAGCAAATCCACAACCACAGACTTAAGAATCAAAACAAACCAAAATTTAAGAATTTTAAGGAGGAAATAAAAGCGATACCAAAATAACGACGCTCATTTGCAGCTCTGGCCTTATTGAGCATCACATCGAGATCTTCCTTAAGCTTCACATCCCATTTCACAAGCTGGTTTGCGAACACAGCACCAAGTCCCATTCCCAGCACATGCTCCCAGGGATCTACCGATTTCAGCATCCAATTTCACAAAAAAATCAGAACCCTAAAAGCCCATAGAATCCAATCGCATTTACCTCAACAATCGAAAAAACGAAAATGGAAAAAAACGAACAAATTTAGGATTCGTAGACTTACGGCGCATATAAGGGAGTTTTCGGAGAGCATTTGAGTACATCTTGGTACCGAGACCCAACAAAGCTCCAACCATCTGGGTACACAGACGAAATGAATAAAACTTCGTTGATTTCGAAACTTAGAAACTTCGAAACTCAAACTCATAAACACACTAAATGGGTTTCAATTTTGGTTTTCTATGAACTTCGAAACCTAGAAACTTCGAAACTCAAACTTCATGAGAACAAATTTGAAACCCATAAATTAATCCTCCCAAACAACTTCGAAACCCAGAAACCCTAAAATCTCGAAATCCTATGACACATTCAAACCCGAAACCCAGAAATTCAACAAGAACATGAAAATCTGAAATCATAAACATCATAAGAAAACCAAAATCGAAATCGAGCCCCTTTAAATCGCAAATTCGAACAAATTATCATCATTTTCACCAATCTTATCTCGTTCTATCTCCAATCTTACCTCATTCTTTCTTCGATTTCGGATCAATTCATTTTCTCTTCAATTTTCCCCCTTTCTCACAAACCCTAATGCCCATTCGACAACTTTCCCATTTTAAATGAAAAACCCATGTGTTAATAACTTAAATTAAATGGGGTTAAATCGTTTTTAACGGAGGGAAAATCGTTTTTAACGGAGGGCAAATCGTTTTTAACGGAGGTTAAACGACTTTTAACGTCAGTTTATGTTCTGTTAGATCTATTTAACGGAGAGTAATCGGGTATAATTTCACTGTTAAAAATGATAAAAACTTAACTTCAGATGTTTATAGTGTAAGTGACAAAATCTTGAGGTTTAAAGTGTTAGTGGCTGCCAATCTCGAGGTTTTTTATGCGATTTTACACACTAGTGAATATATGATATTAACACACAAGTAGTAACAAAAAGAAACTCGATACAAGTAAATATTTTGAGGTTTTTATTTTTTTTTTCTTTTGGCAACTAACGTTAAAACAAAATAGAAAACAATATTTATTTTTAGTTTTTCTATTTGAATTATAATTAGGAAAAAAATAATAAGAATATTATATAATTTTTTAAAAAAAAAAATTAACAAGCAACTAAATTGGAAAATAACAAAATGAAATGATGTTTATATGTTTGGGTTTTTTTCTCTTATTAGAACGAAATTAAACAAACATGAAATGCAAATTTTTGTTTTGGTTTTAGATTTAAATGGGAAGAAAAAACAACAAAAAACAATGCAAATGAAGATTTAAGAACAAAGTTTTGTTTTGTTTTTTTTCCGATAAGGTGTAATTAAGAAAATTCAAAACCAAAGTATAAAAGATAAAGGATAAAGGTTGGATGAACAAAACCTGGGATAAGATCTTTTAGCTCCGATACCAAATGATGTAAGATTGAGTATCAATCTCACAAGCGGTACGGCCGTGACTCGCAAACCCGAGAATCTCTGTTGGCTTAAGCGGGCAAGAGAATTAAGAAGAGGGAGTTTCAATCGAATCACACTATCAAAAGTAAATAAAAGGAGTTTCAATCTCTCAAAATTACATGGTCGTGGCTTTAGTAGACAGGAAGTGAATTACACACTTTATTTCTAAAGAACAAGAACAAGAACAAGAACAATATTCAAAGACAAGGTTTTAAAGAAAATACTTTGTATTCAACTTTTATTTTAATGGTGGTCTATCTTACAATGAGGTCGTGATGAACTTGTATAATACTCATAGCAACGGTCATAAGGTCTAAAAAGAGAAAAAGAAATTTAAAATATATGGCTGTTGGCCATTAATGTCTAGTTAGGCCAACAAAGAAAGTTTAGATGCTTGTATCTTGAGAGCTTTGGGGCGAATTTAAGGTGTCTTGGTACATCCTGGATGCTTTGGAAAGTCTTCAATGCGTGCCTAAGTTGCAAGGAATAAAGATGTTGCAATCTGAACACATTAAGTGCACTTCGGTCCATATATGGCAAGTCTTGGAGAAGAGGGATCCGCCTGATCCTATGGTGGCTGGTGCATGGTAGTTTGATTTTGGGCTTTCTTAGGGCCTTAAAAATCTCTCCTAGATGCCATGTCTTGGTTTGAAAGTGATAAAACCAGTTGGTCATCTCAGTTGCCATAAACGACTCTAATTGGTTCATTTGAAGGCATGGATAGACCCGCCTAATCCAAGGTGTAATTGGGCTTCTATAAGTTCTTAGGGGAGCTCCTAGAAGTACCAAAAACTCTCCTGGTCGCCAAAGAAATGTTTGGAGACTTTCATCTAAGGAAAGTTACAAATATGGTAAGTTTCGGCAACTCCAACTTGATGTATGGTGCATGACTTGATCTGGTCTAGTTTGGGGTGAGCTCCATGTCGCCACGTGTCCAGTGTGAGTCAGGATTATAGGCCAGGTTTGGTCTTGGCTGGCTGCTTCTTAGTTAGGCTTGAATTCATGAAGATACACCCATGTATCTTTCTGCATGTATTTGGCCGCCTTTGTGTTCCTTGGGCCGGCCGGGCTAGGCAGTTGGCCAGGGAATGGGCTGATGACCACATCACACCTACGAAAACTAGTGCAAGAATAGGAGGAGAAGAAGCAACGTTCATACCATCCCTTTACAAGCCCAAGCTCCCTTTTACAGGAAGTTCAAGAAGCAGATTCTGGACAATCCATACGAGAAGTACAAGAGCTTGATAAGCTCAATTCCGGTTACTTTGCCTCTCATGGGCATGGTGTTGCATTGCCCGAAAGTGAATAAGCTGTTTAAAGACGTGCTGGAGAGTCCTTGAGGAAAGGTTAGTGATTTTTAATCACGAATGTAGTGCCATAATTTAGAGTTCTATACCAAAGAAACTGCAGGATCCTGATGAGGACATCAGGTCGTATGTCCAGCCACGAGACCAGGCTGGCCGACCAGGAAGCTTGCCCAAGACAGCCGGGCCATTTGGCACGTCTGCCGGCCCAAGCGGTACCGCCGGACCCTTGACCAATAGGACCTGACCGATCAGCATCGCCGGCGGAGAGGCCCAAGCTTCTGGCACAATTGGTGGCGACGTGGATGACACCGCTGGTCCCCTTGGTGACGCCACCGACTCCGGGATCAACTTGGCTGGTCCTGAAGGCATTCCGGCCAGTACCTCGCACAGTCCAGCC